>PVIH01023982.1:7318-23829 GCA_004025045.1 Sigmodon hispidus
AAAAAAAAAAAAAAAAAAAAAAAAAAAAAAAAAAAAAAAAAAAAAAAAAAAAAAAAACAAAAAAAAAAAAAAACAGCATCCCAATTAGTCATGCTGTAAAATAAAAGAGTAAAAATATAACTTGAAAATGAGAGAAAAGTTTGCATTATAAGGGATATGATTTAGCAAGGCAGGAATTGAACCAGTTAAAATGATTAAACTACAGAACACCTTCTTAGAGCATAGAGTCAACATTATATGAATCTGCATCTAATTATTCTTTTACTCACCTCTGAGAGAAACCAGAAGCACATCCAGAATGACAAGTGTTGGGTTCTTATTTCTTTGTTTGTTTTCAGAGTCAGTCCAATAACTAAGGAGGCCTGGAATAATTCTTTAGGCTTCACTTGTTGAAACAGGATGCTAACTAATATCATTTAAATATATTGTTTTCTGTTTAATCCTAGATTTCTCTTAGATTCCTTCAGCTATAACAAGTATGTAATTTGCCAGAGAAAATGAAATTGTTCTGTGTTAAATACGCATTGGAAATCATATGGTACAATATGTATGTACATCTTGTACACTAAAAATAAGCTGTATTTTCAAATCCAAATTTGAAACCAAGTCAATGCAATTGGGCATGCATTGCAGCATGCAGAGGCATTCCTTTGCTTTAAACAGCATCTGGAAATAATAGAATTTTTCTGCTTGTTTAAAACTATCAAATCTGAAAAACTGAATCTTAAATTAAACCTGCAATAAAAAGTAACATTATTTTTAATAATAACAGTAAAATCTAGGATTTTAATCACTAAAGACAATATTCATCAGAAGAGTAGCAGGTTAGGCTTAGGTGGGTATGTTTAGGACACAACCAGATAACAGAAGCTTTACCTTTAAAAAAAATTATTTCATTGTTTATTCGTGTGTGTGTGTGTGTGTGTGTGTGTGTGTGTGTGTGTGTGTGTGTGTTTTCAAATGGCCACAGACAACAATGGTGGAGTTGGAGAGTTGTGAGCAATATGGTGCTGGTAAGCAGGTTACTGGGTCCTCTTCAAGAGCACCAAGCACTCTTAACCACTGAGCCATCTTTTCAGACCTTACATTTATCATTTAATTACACACATCTTCCCACCTTCTCCCCAATTTCAATACAGTGGGTTAATGCCTGGAAAATAGAGCTAATCACCTTTTTCAGCCATTAGCCCATTGTAGAGCCTCAACTCCTGCAGAGAAAAACTTCTTAGGGACTGTAGGTAAGGTCATTGCTCCACTTTCCTCATTGTTAACCAAATACCTTCTCATTCTCATGTTAATCTATCAGCAGCCATGATTCTAGAATATTCAAGGTGTTGAATGACCTTGTATGTCCTTCCTTTGCTTATCACCAAACTTTGCTTCTACTCACTTATGTCACCTCAGGCCTTCTTAATTATCTCACAAACTAGCAATGCCCTCACTTCCAATAGCTCTGTCCTCCCCTCCCACACAGCACTCATAACTGTTGTATTCTTTACTTACTATTTTTGTCTCTTTAAAGTTCTAAAAGGATAGGCATTTTGCTTTTCTTTGCTTTCCATCAGATTAGTAATGAGTATTGTAATAAAATGTCAACATCTTTCCCTCCTCACCCCTGGGGCATTGTACTTGGACAGCTCATTTCTGAGTCCCTTCTTCTCCTCACTACTGGGAGTGATGTACAGGGACATCTCATAGCTGAGTCCCTCCCCACTCTGTATGTTGAAGAAAACCAGCTGGCTTAACTTCTTTAGCTTCTGTTATTCCTACGTGAGAGCTAGTCATTAGTACAGTATAAAGGCCCAAGTGCATTATATCAACTGAGGATGATTTGCAGAGTCCTCTCATCTTGGGAACTCCAGCTGCGCTGGGATCTGGCTTTTATCTACAATTCAAAGCCTTTCTGTTTTGGAAGGGGACACTGCCTTCCTTCTTATAAATGCTATTATTCTAAGGAATCATTCACTAAACATCATGCATACAAATTTTAACCTCAAGGTTCTTCTCACTAAAACCTCTGTCAGTTACAGATGATGAAACAGGTCTAAGCAAGTTACTTAGAGTGGGGATAGCTGGAAAGTGTAAGGTCATGGTCCAGTCCACACAGTCTTGAGGTCCAGAAGCCTTGTTATGAACTGCTGCCTTACCGTGTCATTATTACCTTCATGATATGTATTTCATCAAAAATGTAAAGACTACCAAATACCATAGAGAAGGAAATTTTAGAAGAAGAATGACATGGATAACAAAGGGGGAAATAAGAGAAGAGAATAGATATCAATCATATGCCTTGAAGTGAGAGCACAACATGGATTAAGGACAGCAACATAAACCCACATGTTTTGTGTTCTGATCAAGAGGAAAAAGTGATCATGGAAAAGGATAAAAAAGATGTGATAATAAGGTTTCCTAAGAGCTTTGGTAAAATTTATAACTTCTGTTAACATAGATGTTCTGGTGTAATTATTGCAAGCATCTACTTCAAGAAGTAGACTAATCCTGAAGTCTATAGTTGTCTTCCTTTTGAAGTTTGAAGACTGGGTTAGTTATCATAGTTACCTGTAGCTTGGGTATGGTTAGGATGGCCATCCTTATTTACATCCACACATTCATAGGTTCTTATCTATTTATCTAAATACTTTTTATTGTGTTTAAATAAATTAATGTTATAGTGGTGATCTTATAAAACCATAAAACATTTACAATTAATTATGTAAGTATGCTTATAAACTTAGCTAACTCTTATTTGAATAGTGGTAAGAACAGGAGTATAATTACCCACCTACTTTAAAGCAATTTGTTTCTAAAAACTGCATAGTTTATTAGAAAAATGGCAATGCTTACAACCCTGATGGGAACATTTTCTTGTAAGTATGTTGACTAGTCCATGTTGACATCTCATCCACATTTTCATTGGCATTTCTGTAGAGGCAATATACCTGCCTCTTCAATTTAAGAACAATTATTTTTGAGATTTTTATAGTTTTTTTTCTTTCTTCCATATCTTATATAGTCATAGTGTCCCTGGGCATTTCTCATCCATCCTGTTTCAGTTCTGTGTTTTTTGTTAACAGATGTGCAGATCTGACTGTCTTGCTAAATAGAAATAAATACTACAGTTATTGTAGTTGTTTTGTGTTTGGAAAGAGAGTCTTGCTATGGAGACCAAGCTGACCTAGAACTGGTAGCATCATGCCAAATTATGGACTTAAAATTACTAATTAAACAATTCAAGTTATTCCAATTAAATTCTTTATAGTGAAGAACTAGAAAAGCACCTCCATTTTTTGAGCAAAAGTTCTCAGCCTCTAGACAAGCCTGAAGTCTGCATAGGAACCAAGTTTAGAGAGGAAAGGTAGCTTAGGGGCTGCTAACAGTTAATTATCCATGGAATGTCTCAGGCCCAGAGATAGTCCAGAAAGACCCAACCCAAGAGGTATTCAAAGAAAGGGCTTGACAAACAGTCAGCTGAGGCAATAACCTTGTGATTCTTGCCTAACCTTGTGATTTTTATTTTTTTATTTTTTTTTTTTGTCTTTAAAACCCAGTTTGCAAAGAGGCAGGTACCTCCTCTGGCAACTGTCATACCTGCTTGTGTGTCAGAGCAAGGTCCTTGTCATGCAACTCATAACTTTTCAATAAACTTTGCTTTTGCATTTTGGAGAGCTCGCATCTCTGGTGACCTTTTGGGGGCCTTGTGATCAGACCACAAAAATAGAAATTATGTTTTCAGAAACAATAGGAGTTTCACAAAAGATAGAAGGACTCCCTGAAACTCTGTGTCTAATTTCTTAGAGCTCCAAGTTCGTTGCTGTGGTTTGTTGGGACCCTCCTGCCCTACATAGCATGAACGTGTTTAAACACTAAGATGGATGACTGTTCCTGGAAACTGAGAGAACAGAAAAGCCTTAATAAGTATCATTCAAGCCAACTCAAAATCTAGACTGCAAGTCTTTAAACATGGAGTCAAAGCCGCTTCTATTGCACTGCACAAGATTACTGAATTTCTTTCACTGTAGATTTTATAAACCCAACTGGATCAGCTGGAAAAGTGTGTAGATTCATTACTTTTCCAGGCAATATAGACCTCCAAAAACAATTACTGCTCTATTTTAAGGAAAATAATTGTTATTTGTGTAACAGTAGTCATATGTGAAAACAAGCTGCCCTGCACCCATAGTCATAGCCAAGGCTTCTCCCTCCATCTGCCCTTCCCACAGTCCCGTCCCATTGTTTCTTTCTACCTGAGTCTTAGCTCACCAATGCTGCCATCCACTCCATCTTTCTCTCTAATCCTGCTTCTATTTCTTCATCCTATCTCCATATTGCTTGTTTTTGAGGCAAAGAGAATAAAGGAGGATCCTGGGCCCTAGAAGTCAAGATTGCAATTGGGGTTTAGATGGCTGCATGTCCATTTCTAGGCAGAAGAGCAGCTCTTGGGTGTGGACAATGAAAGGAGGGGCTGTTCTGGCTCCCTGCTTAGGTTGCCTTGGAAGACCTCAGACCTTGTGCAATCCTGGAATTCTTTATTGACTCCCTCTTCGGGCTGGAGCTGCTTACCATTGCTGTTTGTCAGACTCTGACTGCAGTATGAACCCAATGGGGGAAAATCATTGTGAAGTAGATTTTGTTTGCCAGACCTGATTGTGGCAAGTAACTGATGAAGGCATAAACATGCTGTAGAGGCCATGGAGGAGTACAGCAACATGTAAGAGAAAATTACTTAACTCTTACATAAAAGCCTTGTGTGAAATGAATATTCATTTCTTTTGTCTCCAGTGTATTTAACACTTTACTTCTACAGGGGATTATACCCTTTTATAATCAGCATCATAACTTTTCCAATTGTGTGCAGAGAGGAGAATTAATATGTAATCTCCCTGAGCATAATAAAATGGTTGTGACTGGCATCACAGATGCCAGAAATCTTGTCACAGTGCCTAGGTGACACTAGAACCAACCAGTTAACATGAGAAAAATAAAAGATGGCTTTAAAACAACTCTCATGTTCTCAAACTTCTTATAGTAGTAAGCCAGTTGGTCATCAGTAGGAGCTTAGATTTATATTGTGTTGCAATGTAATAATTTCTTGTCTGTGCCAATTTCTGTATGAAGTGAATATTTTATTTATTGAAATCCTTATTAGAAATACTATATAAATTCAACTGGAAAGAGAAAATTTTCACAGAGTAAAAATGAAATATTAATTGGCATTCTGCTTTAAACATATCATAATATTAATTACTTGGAAATTTATATAAATTTTACAAATACCAGATATAAATTCAACTTGCTACTGTGCATTTCTAATGTTAATTTATTTAAAAGTTCTCTTAGATGCAGTCTTGGTGTGTGTGTGTGTGTGTGTGTAATCAGAAATTGAGGCTGAGGCAGGAGGATCACAAATTTGAAGCCAGCTTGAATATAAGGAAACATCCTCTCAAGAAACAAAACAGGAAAATATTCCTAGAAATATGGTACTCTAAAGTGTGTATGTTGTCTAAGTGCTTCCTTGTTCTCACGACATAACAATATACCATTGTATCTATAGCATGTGCCTCAAATGGACATTTAATTCTACAAATACTGTAGACTTCTCAGAACATGTCATTACAAGCTGATACTGACCTCTGACTCCTGTACAATAGAACAGCACATTTGCAAATATTTGAAGTGTTAACATATGGGTTTCAGCCCAGTAGTGATGGTGCATACCAGTGTTAATCCTAGCACTCAGGAATCAGAGTCAGGTAGATGGAGGATCTCTGTAAGTTCCAGGCCAGCCTGGTCTAAAAGTTCTAGGCTATCCTGGTCTATAGAGCAAGTTCCAGAACAGCAGAGCTACAAAAGTAACCCAGTCTTGAAAAATCAAAATCAAACAAACAAACAAAAAGATATGGGTTTCATTTATGGATGGACCTTTGATCTTTAAAAATTTGGTGACATGAAAGCAATCCAAAAGTACTTTAAAATGGAATGAAGGAAAACATTCAAAACCTTGTCTTTATATCATAGCTGAAAGATGCAGAAAAACAAAGGCTAACAGATCCTTCTAACACCTACACAGTTCTAGATCTTGAGCGGGGGTTGTTTTAATATTTTTTCTTTCTCTGTATTTGTTGCCTGAGGAAGTCTGTGGGTTGATAAGAGATGATTAGTCCTCCTACACACACACCACTTTCACCACTTTTTATTTACAACACTAATCTCCATATATATATATGTATATGTATATATGCATATAAGCACTTGAATCGCTAATCATATTCATTCACTTTCTCAGTTCTTAGGAGTGTGGTCCATGCATTATCTTCCAGCACACAAAACAGTAAGTTACAGCTTATGCATGTTTTTCAAGTGCAAATAAATTCAAAAGGAATTTTGATGCTGATGACTTTCAAACAGTTTTGATCAGACACAGAACTCCATAACTTTGATGTTCAAAATGTAAAGTTATTTTTTATAAGTTTTCTTAAACATCAGAAGATGAGAATACACACCCTGGAATGGTATACAGCACATCATTGTGTGGGGTAATTATTCCTAGCTCCTCTGCAGAGCCCTTCATAGATGAACACAACATGAAGATCATATTGGAGACACTGCCACCACATTTTTGTAACAAACTGAACAATATTTTAAAAGTTTGTTCTGAACAGTAAAATAGTTAAAACTGTCTACAAATTGTGTCCAAACATGTTAATTTTATAAAACTTTTATATCCATTTTTCTTAAGATAAATTTTTTCCTCAATCATAGTGACAGTTATACCCTGTGAAAATGAGTAAAACTTAAGTGATTCTTAAAACAATCAGGTCTAATCTTCTTTGCCAATATGATATTCATCAATTTGGAAACATAGGCCCAACAAAAACAGGTAAAATTGATGCAATTATCTTTTTAAATGAATTTAGCCTTGAGAGTTAACAATTTCATTTATGACAGTTACCCATGGCAAATGTTTGCAGGTATATTTGCTTACTTTACCAGTCATGGTAATTTCATTTGAGGGTCATATGAACCTTTTGTCAGATAAGGCATTATAACACAATCATCAGACTTTCAAAGCACTTACAAAGATGACCCATTTCCTATATATTCACATAAAACAGTCACAGCATATTCAACCACTTGTAGTTTATTCAAAGGATGATCCTGGGTCCACTGAGAGATCCTTCATAGCATCTTTATAGGACCCCTTAGTATAAAGGAAATCCATCCTAAGAACAACACTTTTCACAAGTTCAGGGTGATGTGATCTGTACTTGAGTTTATCTTTGTCATTGTCCTTACTTAGTTATTTGGCATTTGAGAATAAACAGTTTAAACAAACTTCAAAACTGTTATTACCATAGAATGCAATAGTGTACTAGCTAGGGAAAAAGCAATCTGGACAACATCCTAGTTTTGTCTCTAATTTAAAATTTTTATTCATATTGCTGAATTTTTTAGAATATCTATTATTTCGAAGATTATACATCAGAATTCAAAGCAGTGGTTCTCAAGTCATGGGTCTTGACCCCTTTGGCAACCCTCTATCTCCAAATACTCATATTACAATTCTTAACAGTAGCAACATTATAGTTATGAAGTAGCAATGGAAATAATTTTATGGTTGGGGTCACCACACCATGAAGAACTCTACTAAAGGATTGCAACATTAGGAAAGCTAAGAACTTCAATGTTCCACTTCTTAAAAGGAAATATCTTATAAGGCATTTGGTCTGTTATGGTAGCTCCTGTCTGTACACCTAAGATCTGAGAGGTAGAAACAATAGAAATATTGTGAGTTCAAGACCAACCTGGCCTAATTAGTGAGTCTGTCCAGGCCAAACTGTTTACAAAGTGAGACTTGCTCTCAACAACAGTAACAGAAGGGTTTGTTGTTTGTTTTTTAAGCTTCACAAATTGTATTATTATTAAGAAAGCTATATTTGAAAAGAATAATTAAGAAAAAAAGAGGAGGTGAGACGGGAGACAAAGCAAATGATGTTCCCCAATGGTGTATCCCTCTGCTTATGAACTATGTAATCAGTGTCATAGCATGAAAGGAAACAGTTTGCTTAAGAGGCAAATAGCCTTGTTTAGATAGCCAGAGAGCACAAGGAACAAAGTGCTTCAACTTCACAGCAATGAGCATGGGCGTGGCTTGGCTGCCACTTTCATGAACTAATATCAATGAATGTAAACAAGGCATCCTTACTGGCTTAGACAGCACAGGTTATTGTTTTAAAAACTAGACAAGATAATATTTATATTTTAAATTCATTTTCATTTTATTACTCTTATAACTATATTTTGGGTTTTGTTCTTTACTTGTTTTGTGTATACAAAAGTGGCAGTGGGGTTTCATTTGGAAAAGCATCTAGGGTATTTACAAAGTTTAATCTAAAAACAAATTATTTCTTTGGTTGTTAACATATCAGGTGGGGCTTGTAAAGTTTCTACTTCTCTCTTACAAACTTTAAATAAAAGTAAAAAATACAAACATGGCTTGGTACAATAGGATATAACAATTAAGCCTTTAATTCAGTGCTCAGGGTGCAGAGGCAGATGGATGACTGTGAGTTCAAGGCCAGTCTGTTCTCCACAGAGAGGTCCAAGTCTGACAGAGCTACACAGTGGACTCTGTCTCAAGCAAAGCAAAGCAAACAAAAATATATCTCATTGTATTAAAATTAACTTTATATTAATTTCATCTGGGAAGAAAACACAGAATTTTGCTGTCTTAAACTTAACTTTTATCAACTAATATGTCTTGGCTTAAACTTAATTCCGCTATATGAAGTCATTTATGGGTACCAATATTAATTGGTACTCTATGATTGAGGGCAATATTATGCACGTAAATACCAAATATTTAAATATTTTCTTCACGAATTCTTTCTGTCGTGCTAACATGTCCAGAGTTTTGCATTTTGAAGTTTTGGCACTGTTTGCATGCATTTCAGACTTAGCTCATACACAAGCGAGTACATGAAAGAGGAAGATGAAATGAGATGGGTGTGATTCAAGAACAGACCAAATATAGGCACAGGATACACAGGAACTAAACTAGAGAACAAGTTTTCATGTCATTTTCCTTTCTCAAATTTCAAACTGAAGTTTTTCTTAGACGTCTGCTTTGGAGCTAGTGTCACTAAGCATCCACAGTAACCTGTCAAAATTTCCAAAGATAAAAAAAGAGCAATTCCTACCTCCATCTCCAGATCCTGATCCTGCATCTGGGAAGGAAAAAAAGAAAAAACACATACACATTTCATAATCACTTAAAAAATAGATTAAACAATGAATTTTGAAATGATTGTTTTGCATTTGAGACAAAGTCTTTTGCAAGCACAGCTGATTTAAGGTTCCCTCTGTAGGGCCATGTCCCCAAAGCCCAGGCCCTCCAGCCTGCAGCCCCAAGTGTGGGGATTATAGTACTACATCAACTTGTTTACACTCTTTAAGAAAAGTCCTGAAATTGACTGTGTGAAAGTGTCCCCCTGTTTAAATTTTGATCAGGCTGAATTTGGAGATTTTGACATACAGAAAGAGAAAATAAGTCGTTTCTGTCACCATATTTGCAAAATTAAACATATGTAGCAAATAAACATGTAGCTAAGTTAACTAAGACTTGTATTCTTGAAAATTCCCCATAAACTAAGATAAATAGAATTAAAGGAAGCACTCTGTGGACTGAGGTGCTTACCAATACCACACTTACTGAGGGTTAATCCCTGGGTTTCAAGCAGAGGGTGAGCCTAAGTTTGCCTTTGGGCTCACAGTGAAGCAGACACTAAGAGAAGCTGGCAGAGAAAGCATCCTGTGTTGACCTGTGCTGAGCTTTCTTACTTAGCTTTTTCCTGCCCTCTCTTCCAAGTCATTGCAGGTAAGTAAAGTTGGCTTTTTTTCCCCCTGAGAACACAGATTCCAAAAATACCCAATTCTCTCATTTAGGTAAGACTATTCAGTTTTTATCTATCCCTAAGTGTAGACATAATCCTCTCTGCTTATTTCTTAGCATTCTCAATGTTTCGTAGTGGATTCTAGTGTTAAAACTGGGTACCATAATAGTACTACTAGTCTCAGATATGCTGTTACTACTCTACATCGGAATCTCATCCAGGAGTCAAGACATACATCAAATGCCTACTGTATGAATTTGTGAAACAACATAATTTAATTAGTTTAAAAATTGTCTTCTTCTTGCTGGCCTCTTTGACATTTTGCTGACAAACACTATATAGAGTGGTTATAAAAAAAAAAAAAAAGCAATTAATTCATTAACTGCCATTATGACTGAACATATAATAAATGCAAGCTAATTAATAAGAACAGTTTATAGTTATATAGGTATGTGTCAAGAATAAATATATATGTTAGGAAAAATATATAAAATATAAATATACAAAATTTTAACAAATACTTATTCTTATTATATTTATATGTTATATTTATTATTATATATTTAGTCTTTATAGTTTTTGTTTTTCAAAACAGGGTTTCTCTGTTTTGCCCTGGCTCTCCTGACCAGGCTTGCCCTCAACTCACAGATATCCTGTCTCTGCCTCCTGAGTGCTGGGATTAAAGGCTTTGTGCCACCAGTGCCTGGCTATATATTTCTTAACAAATTTAGAATTAACTTAGAATTGTAATCCTATCACATATCATAATAATGACAACATATTAAGAATGGTTTATTCCGTTTCTTACTGTGACAGAAACATATTCCTCCAGTTAAGACAACAGTCAGTAGTTTTAACACTATTTCTTCTGAACAGAATAGTGCTCAAATGATCAATGTTTAATAAATTTCCTCTGAGCATACTTTCATAGGTAAAGTTTTAATTGACTTTGTTTGAATTAATTTGAAAGCATATTTCATGATTACTTTTACTCAAAGGGACTAAATCACAGGCTGTACTTGGGCAGGGGTTAACACATCTTGCCCACATGTTCTCAATAAATAAAGTCTGTTTCTCATTTTCTACTAAAAATCAGGAACTTCCATCAGGCAGTAAAACTATGATATTTATCCCTCTACACTTGAGTATGGCACACATAAAGAGAAAGGTGCCCATGTTCACAGGCCTACATGACAGAAGGAAGCCACCTTCCTATGCTTATTCCTGTTTAACAAGTATAGGGAACAATAGCTTACATTAATCTGGAGTATGGTAATTAAAATGTTGAGAAAACATCTTGCCTATTGATCTTAAGGCTTTTGAGAAAATACATATGGCTGGGGAAAGTCAGAAAAATAGTAGCAACATTTTTGGCTTTTATCTCCCACATATGTTTCTAAAATTTCAAGAGATTTAGTCCACATGATTAATGTTTGTCTGACCCAAATTAAATAGCTAGAGAAGAAAAGGGGATAGATGGGAAAATGGTCACTGTAGTCAACAGCATCATTATGAGATCCTTATGGGAAGCTGTAATGTTTTCTCAATTGTAGGATGAGTCATCTTGGCAAGCCAGAAATAAGTACCCTAAGAAAGTCACAGGGAGGCAGAAACACCCGGCAAAGAGGAGACACTATTGGACTCAAATCTGGGCTTCTCATCAGCTCAGTTCTGCAAGGGAAGACGTTAATCTGACAATGAGACTAGTTATGAGGAAGCCACATTCTCAATAAAAAAAAAAAAAAAAAAACCCAAAAAAACAAAAACAGCTTTACATCTCTAACGACATAGAACAAATATAAAATTATATGTTCCTCAGCCTTTTATTCCTAAAGAACACAACTTGCCACCTCCACTCAATGTCATAGAACATTTAAAAAAAATGGGAAAATTATGAGAAAAAGTCAGAACTCGAATTTATTTATCATTAGGCCTGGCTTCTCCACCACTGCTCAGGCCAAAAGTCTTCTACACTCACTAGTCAACAGAAGGTACATTCAGCTAAACTAGCCGACTAATTAAATCCTGCAGAAATCTAAGTATGCAAATGAGGTAAGGACAGCTTCTTCAATTGTGATTAAATTTTCTACTTGGCTAAGTATTTATTTTCATAGTAAAAGCAGCACACTGGGGACTAGCATGAATATACTTGAATGAACTGAGAGTGTGACTGTGCATTGACAGGAGCTTAGAAGTTGGGAGGAAGAATAGTATGCTATGTGCCATAGTCATAGCTCCTGCTCCGTTTGGTGTGAGTGTTGCCTACCTGCTGGCCCTCACCTGATGAAATGCAAGTTGGTCAGCTGCTCCCTAGATCATAAACAAGGTTTTTTTTCTATTGGCCCTGGTGTTAACTACAACCTTCCCAAGGCCCAATGGTTCTATTTACTTGTATTCCATTAGTTATAGTTTTTCTGTATTGTTGTGTCTTTTTTTATGACTGAGTAATTTGTTCTTATAATTTGTTTCTTAGTTCTCTTTCTATGCCCTGGTCGCTACTCTGAGGCTAGCTTTCTGGTCCACTTCTGCAGGGATTCCGGCCCTCTGACTGTCACACTTGCTATCACATTATATATACAACATATCACCACACTTTTATATGTACTTTTCACTCCAGGACAAGCAGCAATGACCTGCTCTGCCAAATCAGCAGTAAGTAGAGGCCGAACTGGCTTGTCATCCTGACCATTTCCCAGGTAGGTCATTCACATTTAGAGGCAAAGAATTATTCAGGAGAAAAGACCCCTTAAGAGCCAACACAAAATCCAAAGACTGTCTCTGTAGCGGAGCAATGTCCTTGATTGATTGTCCTTTATTCATTTTAGAAACCATGGTGGCCAGCAGGATGTCTCTGAATATCATCCACCTTTAACAATAAATAGACCAAAGAGAGTCTTCTAAAAAAAAACCCAAGACTTTTCTTCTTGCTCATTTTATATTCTACCCAACAAAATAACACATACTTCTCCTGTAGCACCGTAAAATGACAAAAATCCATTATCCAGGATGACTTGTATATAAAAGACTCCCTAACACTAGTTTTTATAAGAAGTTTTCCTATTGTTTATCTTAAATATACATGTCTTTTTTTGTAAACTATGCCTTTCCAAAACCTTTCTATAATTAAGTGTAGCTCTCATGATGTGCTAATGTTTATTTTGGACAGACGCTTATGGTACATAGAACCTAACCTGACTTGGCTCTACATCAAACCATTGCTGTCTTAAACAAGCACTGTCAAATTGTTTGTTTGTTTGTTTGTTTGTTTGTTTTTGCTGTTGCTTTATTTCTCTACCTGTAAATTTCTGGTCTATAACAGCCACTTCACAAAACAAAACAAAAAGAAAAAAAGGAAAAAAAAAAAAAAACAATCAGGAAAACTTAAAAAACAATCAAACCAAAACACACAACTCTGAAAAGCTAAGAAGCTCATTGCCTTCTTTTCTTCCTCCCTCCCTCCCTCCCTCCCTCCCTTTCTTCATTTCTGCATTCTTAGAACAACATAACTAAAGAGCTTTGAAGAATCTGAGTTTAACTGTGTCAGAAAGACAGATGATAGTGTAAATTATTCACACAGCCAATGCCTTCTTCAGTATGACCTGCTAAATGGTACCCAGCACATCTTAAAATCTAACATTAGTGGGCACTCAATGCATATTTCTAATTATATTTCACTCAACTGTCTGTACTTCAGTAAACATCACATGTATTTAAAGATAATAGTTGTCATACAATACATTTCCTCGTTTTTACAGATGTATTAAATTTTTTTTTAAAAGTAAGGCTCCTTTAAACAAAAGAATCAATGAAATTCCTAGTCAATATATAATGTGGTTGGTATTTAGAGCTAAGAGCAAACAAGAAGACATTAGCCTCAAAATCCATTTGGTTCCAGGAACACTTGTGCATACCTGTGGCACAGGATCCTTCTGAGACCACGAGAATCTCACTCTGTTGTTTGCATGCAGCCTGCCTCAAGTAGCATTCATTCTGGTAGCTCTCTCCATTGGAGCCACACACAGGCACATAGTCACTGTTGCACTGAGGAACAAAGATTAAAAAAAAAAAATTACTATGGCTGTTATTGAATTCTGCATCCCTCAGACATCCTAAACACAAATAACCATTTCCAAAACAAACCACATTTCTTGGTTTTCAGTGATCCCTGTTGTATTCTACAAGTCTTTCCCTTGTAAGTGCATCACTGAAAAATACACAAAGGCTATGTCAAGCCAGCCAATTTGTCATTTGATTTAGACAGAATCACCTCAAAGTATCTCAATGGATTAGGTGATTCCAAGAAAATGACTGAGCCATTAGCCCACAAAAGATGTAACAGCAAGCATACCCCTATTATTAAATTTTTACTAATAGGTATCCTTGCTGACTTCTTAGAGTGAAAATAAACAACTTGGCCATGCCAGGCTATTAAAATCAAGACTGTCAGCTGTCTGTAATGAGAGTAGCATTATTTGTCTGAAATTTCAAAACTAAAATGACAAAAAACATTCAATTACTCCTTGCTTATTATTTTTTTATTAAATTTTAACCTTGACACATTAGGAAATATTCAGGTAAAATATTGATTTGCTAATTACTTTTTATCAGCTTTGCATATTGATAAAGACACAGAATAGAAGCAAGACTATGGAAGATAAAGAAAAAACTTTCTCAAATAGTGAACTGTATATCAAATGTGTTGAATATTCCAAATGATCACTTTTCATGTATATTTCACAAAGAGAAATGTTCATTTTTAAAATAACCTCATTACCAAAAACTACATATTTCTACAATGGAAATTAGACAACCTACTGGGTACAGCCATCATATTATAATCATACTCCAAGACATTAGAGATACTTGGCTGTGTCCTGTACCTGCTAATTACAGCAGGATGTGATTATCTGCTGATTACTACTACTGATGCACTTCATTGTTTAATTATAACAAATGAAATGATCAAGATGATTATTTACCAAGGTTTGCCTATGCCAGAAACATAGTAAGGAAACCCATGCATGCGGATACATATGAAAATGCTTTTTTGTTTTCTACTTTTAATTAAAATATTTGAACTTTTGACATGCTATACATTTACAGTACTCACAAAATAAATCAACAATATGCATGCTTACATGTTTAAAAATCTATCACATGTAAATTTTAACTCCAGGATTTATGTCAAAGAAAAAAAAAATTACAGGCAAATGGATGGACTTGGAGAATATCCTCTTGAGCGAGGTATCACAAACTCAGAAAGATAAGCAGGGATTGTACTCACTCATTAGTGATCTCTAAACAAACAAACAAACAAACAAGAAAAAAGCAAAGCATGCCCAAGCTGCAAAACACAACCACTGAACAGCTTGGGATCAGAAACACCCTGGACTGACTCCTTGGATCCCACTCCCCATAGAGGAACACCTGACTCACTGTTGAGGGAGAGGGGAGGAAACTGGATCTGCCAGGAGTGGAGACTGAACTAAGCAATTGGGACCATGGGACTCTCTGCTGCCTGCCCAGGGAGGGGATGGAGAGTTGTGGAGAAGAAAGAATGACCTGATGTGGTGGGAGAGGGAAGGGATCTTGAATAAGGATATACAAGGATAGAAAGTGTGACTTCTTTGTTAATAATAATAATAATAATAATAATAATAATAATAATAAAATGGTATAAGGTGAGAATTAAACTGATAAAAATTTGAGACACATTTTATTCCATAATTTCTTACAGCAACTGTAACCTATTTAATCCTTTCTTACCATTACATAACACATGTATTTATCAATGAACTTATTTTGTGTACATGCACATTTGTATATGTGCCTGTGGAATTATGTATATGTGTGCCTGTGTGCGGAGGCAAGGGACTGCCATCAAGTATCTCCCTCAACCACTTCTTCACCTTAGTGTCTGTCTAGAAAGTGGCATTTATAACCTGGTGGTTATAATTTTTAGTAGTATGATTAACTACATATTTTAGAAATCTTCTTTATCTTTACTTCTACAATTAATAATTATTCTGAAAACCTTATATTCATTAAATAATTACATTCTACATTTATACTGTTGGTTCATAGATTGAGTCTGCTTATGTAGCTACATATAAAATTGATTTGATTATGATTTTTGGTAATCCATCACTATTATTTAACCCAATAAGCAATTTCTTTCTGATAGATAAAACCTGTGGAGTAGACATCTTTGTAAGCTTTCTTTGTACACACACATTTCAAATTACACTTTACTTCTGACTACTGTGAGAGTATCTCCAATGCTGCTCAAGGCAAAGACAACTGCAAAATGACAGTGAGATTTAAATTTTACAATGAGAAGTATTAAACTGTAAAGGAAAATTTAGGACTGATGCTAATTTCATACTCATGGTCAGAAGACAAATGGGTGGTCAAGTAACGGGTCAGTTTATATCTAGTCTCGTGTTTCTAGTAGAACTGTTTCCAAAAGAACCACTCCTTGGCCCTTGCCCTGTCAGATGTCTCTGGTCATGGCGGTCCATTTTCCTAACAATTGTGATAATGTGCTGTGAAAGATTGAAATTTTGAGTATGTACTGTATGTGACATAAAATTGTGAGTCAGTGGAATTGAGAATTGTGAG
>PVIH01023983.1:0-23727 GCA_004025045.1 Sigmodon hispidus
CCCTCCTCCACTCTCTCCAGTCTCCCTCCTCCCACTCTCCACTCTCCCTCCTCCCACTCTCCCCAGTCTCCTCCTCCACTCTTGTTGCATGCCACATTCTCCACACCAGGCCCAGGTCAGTAGCTCTTAAAAAGAATGAAATCATGTCAATTGTTCCATCAAACCATCAGTGTCCTTAGGCTAGGCCTGCTCATACCAGTCCCCCAGGCATACCCCCTTTTAGTTCCGGAAGTGTTCTACTTGAAGTATTAGGTCTCGGTTCTCCTCCAAATGCCCTTACTGAGATTTTTTTTACCATGGCCTCTGCACTACTTCTTCGGCTTTAGTGAGAATGCTTTTTTCCAAAGAGCCTCTGCTTGAGCACAGAGTCCACTATACTCCAGTGTCTGAGCTCTAGTGTCTGGGCTCCAGCATCTCTGCATCCCACGATCTCACTGTCTTTCCAACAATGTGAATCTGAAATTATCCCATTTGTTTGCACATCTGCACTGTGAGTTCCCAAAAATCAAGGCTTTGTTTATTTCATTTGCTTTCAGAACCCCAGTGGAATCAGGATACGCCTTTACAAGGTTGTTACCACCGAAAATGCTATGGAATAGCTGGGCTTTTTCTGACTTTCCTTCATCACGGGGACATTAAAATGAAACCAAAGCATATTTATTTTTGTTTTCTTTAATTGCTGCTCTTATCAGCGACAGAGCAGTGGCTTGACCCAGAGCTCATTCTACCATCCTTGAGAAAAAGGGAGACTTTGGGTTTTGGAAGATAATTTGGACACTGGGTGGGTGATGACAGAGCATAGAGATATTCTCAGCTCTGTCGCTACAGCTGCCTAGGACCACAAGGAATAATTCTTGTTACATCATCAGAGCAGGGTGCGCATAAGGAATTCCTCCACTTGAGACTCAGGGGATCAGGTCTGTGGGGTCCTTTTCACCTGACTTCCCTCCCGGCTCATCTCTAGCTGGGCATTGGTTTTCTTCTTTACTATCTAGGAAGCAGCCATCTTAGGAATTTAAGAGCAATTTTAAGCAGAGGGCTAGGGGCAGGGTGAACAGTGTAGCTTAGTTTTTCTCATTGGAGAAAAATCAGTCCACATTCACTATGGAGGATGAGAAAAGTATCTCCCAGACAGTACAGATACTGATGTCGCAGAGCAGTTTTGTGGTAGTTGGGTTTGTTAGCGGAAAAGACAACTGGAGGAGGAGGAGGAGGAGTGAGCCCAGGAGAGGAAGACGGGAAGGCAGGAAGAAGTTTGGAGGATCCCACCCTGTGAATTTCAGCTTGAAAAGGCCAGTAGCTAAATGAAAATAATTTCATTGCCTGTCCAGTTATGGGTGATAGCATGTTTGCTGCTCCAGACACTTCATTAGGATTTCATTTTGCCTTCCTGTGGAAAGGTAGGGAAATTAATCAGGGACTCCCTTGCAGCTAGGATTCTGGTTTACAGTTTACTTGTACTAATTAAACTAGCTAGATTAAATCAGTAAGGGAAGGTGTCTTCCTGTGCTTCCACCATGGCTGCTATGGATACTGTTGCTAGGCCACATAAGATCCCTCAAGTTTTCCCAGCAGCTACGCTTTAGATCTAGGCCACAGCAGCAGTGGCAGTCATCTCAATGGCAAGGCAGTTTTCCCAGAGGTGGTCTCAGACAGGCCTACAATGTAAGAATCAAGTGTTGTGGCTTGCAGAGGTGTTGTAGGTGAAAAGAATGTACTCCTTCAGTTTCTTCAAATTCTTTATGGTCACCTAAGTCTTCATAAGTCAGTTCCTTCTTCTTGCACTAAACCGTGACTCCTACACTATGTTAGCAAAAATTTTGGACATAATTCTCCTTTCTCTACCCAGATCACCCCTGCCCCTGGAAAACACACATACACACACACACACACACACACACACACACACACACACACACACTCACCACACTACCAATGACTACTTCCCCAGAATCACAGGCACTCTGACTGAGCATTTCAATATCCAGTCAATACCTCCAATCTCAGTGATACATCATGCCATTCAGACCAATCACTCATGAACAGAAACATCTACAGCACTCAAGCCAGCATTTCTGTGAAGTTTTACATAGAAAGGCCATTAATGGAGTCTTCTGTCTTACTTCACTCATTGATGTGACAAACAGAACCAGCTTAAGGTGAGAAAAGTTTACTCTGGCTCATGGTTTTGAGGGATGTCAGCTGTTATCAGCATGTTGGGGAGGTACAATGGCACAGAGGACTGGACCCAGGAGTGTGCACAGCTTAGGCTTGCCTCTAGGGACTACTTTGTGCCCATGGAGTCCTACCTACCAAAGGCTCAAACATCAACCTGTCAAGACATCTCAGACTGAAACTGTGACACCTTCCATCTCTGGTCATTGCAGGTACCTCCTCTATGGAGGTCTCCTTGTCCTATAAGTAACTGAGATCCCTTCCCACAGTGCAGACTCCACTGCATGGGACCCAGGCTGGCTCTCTCTTGCCACTGTCTTGTATCTCTATATAATTTCCAGACAAAGGCTCTGTATTTTCATATTATACCAAATCCTCACAATATTCTTCCATGTTCTTCTGGAAACCAGGTCATCTTTGAGCCTGCTCTTGGCCTTAGGGCCTCTTCCTGCTCCTGTTAGTGCATTATGATTCTTATGATTCTGACTCCTAATGTGTGTCTCCTTCCTCTCATCCTTGTTACAGGCTGGACCACCCTGCTAACCTCCTGACTCCCTCTATCCCATAGCATTTACATGCTTTTCTTTTTTTTCCTGTGAGAGCCTGTTATATATTAACACTTTCATGGTTCGGTGCTATCACCCCAGACTCTAGCAAATCAAACAGCTGTGACAGCTTTAGGCTTGAGGAATAAGCACCCCACCCACTCCTACCCCCTGCCCTTCCTCTGACTAGCAGTTTTGCAAATTTGGCTGCCCCCCAGGAGCCTCTGGTAAATTTCCACACCAGAGATGCCAACCTGGGGTAAGAGCTAGAAACTTAGAGGTTTAAATTTTTTAAGGTGATGACTATTGTGTGTGAGAGTGAATGAATTGTACCACCATGTTTGCACAAGCCAGAGGAATACTTTTGGGAGTTGGGTCTCTGTTTCTAGTGTGAGGGACAGGGACTGAAATCCCATGGTCAGGCTGGCAATGCAAATGCTCTTACCTATGGGCCATCTCCTTAGCCCTGGAAGCAGCCTTGCATCAGCTCAAGTGATCAAACAAGCAACAGAGTCTGTGGTTTGCTGCCTGCCGTTGGCTCTGTCAGCCTCAGCACCATGCACATCTATCTATGTTACCTGGGGACCTGGAGCAGGAATGGAAGGTTTATGCTACCTCATGGCAGTGATTTGGGCTTTGAAACCTTTTCTCTTCTAACGATGTATATCTCTCTAAAGGATTGCTTGTATTCTAGAATAAAATTTGAGTAATGTGCTACTGTCTGTGAGGTAACAATAGCAGAGTTTTGTTAAAACCAAAGGTGATGGGTTCTTAATGCATGTGTGGAAGGGTATGAAGGGACAATAGAGACTGAGCCATGTGTCAACAGGTCCAGGGAGGGGAGAAGGCTGCACCTCCTTTCTCTCCTGTACCCCTTCCCCTCACTGGCGCTTGGCTCACACTTGAGGTGTGAATTGACTGTAAGACTTCTAAGAACCGTGATGCAGGCTCCAGACCATGCGTTTCCACTTGAGACTATTTCATTGTCTCACTTATTCTGTGTGTGTGTGTGTGTGTGTGCTGCTACAGTTCTAAGTGCAAAGAATGCTCTTCTTGTTTTTTTAAAAAATGTTATGACATCTGGTCCAGACGTTGACAAAATGAACAAGTGGCTCCCATCTCTCACCTGGAATGTTTTCTGGATATTATATGTAAAGGGATACAGAAGAAACGGCCAGGCTGGTGGGAAAGTGTGACCCAGGTTGGTTAGCTTGGTCTTCTTTTCCTAGCCCAAACTCCATGGGCTGGACCAATCCAAGTGACAATCCAAGTCCCTAGGGCAGCTTTTTGCTGTTCGAGTTCAGGTTTCTAGAAAGCCACTTCAGCAGCCTTTATGAGCAGATGCCGACAGGAGCCACCCGGGGGCAGCAAGCCCAGCCAGAGGGTCAGGGCTTGATTGATGTACTTGCTAGCCTGGAATGGGAGGGGGCAGAAAAACCACCCTCCACATCCTCAGAAGAGACTCTGGAGTTTTTTCTGACTGATATTAATGCGTAAACTGCTATAAATAACCATGACACTTCATTTCTCTTAGGTAAATGTTAAGGAGTGGGGCTCCTGATGAGTCTGACTTTAACTCTGAGTCTATGACACTCTGACACTTGTCAGTTGTTCACCGAAGTGATAGTGCTACTTCCTGTCTGACCAGCCTTCCAGGAGAGTGGCCCCAACTCCTTGCTTGCCAGTCTGCCTTTAAACTTTGATGTATCCATTCTATTGGGGTTTTGCTGGCATCCCACTGTGGCTTTATTTTAAATTTTCCTAATGATGTATCACATCTTTTCATCTGACAAAGTGTCACTTCAAACAGTTGGACCATTTTTTAAATTGGCCTGCTTTCTCAGTGATGAATTCTGAGTCTCTTCTCCTCTCCTTCCCCTCCTCTTCCCATCTCTTCTCTTCTTCCTTCCTTTTTTTATTTTTTGGAAACTAGTTTATTGAATACGCTGTAAGAAGGCAGCGGGCCGAGAAGGAAGTAGAATACCGCCTACAGTCAAGAGTCTGCAAAAGTATATTCTAAATACAAGTCTTAGTCAGATGTGTGATGGGAGGTACTTCCTCCCACGCTGTTACCCGCTTTTCACTCTTAATGCATATTGAAGAGTGAAAAGTGTTGGCCCTGGTGGGAACGAGTGTTGACTTTCTCCATGTGGAGTATGGTTTTAGTGTTGGAGGTTGGCCTTGGTCATCGCAGCTCAGGGGACTCTGGGAGTAACAAATACATTCTATAAATATGAGAGACTCTGCGTCTTTCCTTCACCTCCTTCCTACAGTGGCTTGTAAACAACTTCCTTCATGTTTTCTTCCTTAGTATTGCTCACAAGAACACACCCGCAATCAGATATAACAAATACGGGCTTCCTGTGTCTGAACTCTCAGAGCCGCCTTCCCAGGCCTCCCAAAGATCATCCGAGCAACATTTCCAAAGGATCTCCTATCATTCAGACAAAAGTGACCAAAGACTGGGGTCACTAGTGCAAATTCTATGGTGGGACATTCTGAAATATCACTCTGCATCTTCTGGACACTCATGCCCCAAATGCTTCTCCACCCAAAATAACAAAACTCAGTCACTTATCAACTGGCATTTCCCATTGAGGGCAACGAGCTGTTTGTTTATATTTGTGTTGTGCAACATCCTCCCACACACTAAAGATGAAGACAATGGAGGCTTCTCCTGAATCTAAGAACCACTCCCTCCTACTTCCTGCGGACCTGACTTCAAGTCTGATCCTTTCACAGACGATGTGAAAAGGAAATGCCAAGGACCGGGAGCACCAAGCACGATGGCTGAACTAAGACGTCAAGGGAGGGAAAGAATGATTCACCCAGAAGCACATAAAACAATTGCTTTTCCCTCGCTTTATTTTCAGTTTATATTAAAATATTTTCTCATGCTGTCGATACAGCTCCTCGATAAAAGTACCTGCCACATAAGCCTGATGACCTGAGTTTGGTCCTCACCTGGATTCTACAGTGGAAGGAGAGATGGTCAGAACCATTCTCTGACCTCCAGCTCTAGACCTCTACATTGTGCTGTGTGAAAACATGCTCACACAGATGCATGTGCACAAACACATCTGACACCCAATAATAAATAAAAATTAAACGTGTGCTGTTTTTACAAAAAATCCCATCAGTTTATTATAAACTATATGAGCTATTTTATTTTCAACAAATTTCCACTTTTTGGGCTAGATTTAGTTGAATGAGATTATTCCCTCAAACTTAACCCATGGAGGGTACTGGTACAATGGCAGAAGCATTGGAAATCTGTATTCCTACCTGTGCATCAACCTTGGAGAATCCACCCAGTGCAACTATTTTGGACCTCTGAGTCTCATGGAGGCTTCAGTCTTCCAGGAGAAGGTTTGGGTGGTAGATTGTGTTTAATTTTGGTAAATTCAAGGTCTTGGCAAATGATTACTCATTTGTCTCTCATCACCAGCCATGTGCCAGGCAACTCTGAGTGTATTCCCCGAGCAGCTTGCTGGAGCCAGGGTGGATAAACAGACTGAGTCACCAAATGATAGGAATTTATGCTCTGACCACAAACCTACGGGCAGAAAACCATGGAGGGGGACAATCTGATCTCCAGAATCTTATTAGGATGTTCAGATGCTGAGTCTTTCTGTCTGTTTTTCTACTTTCCTTTCTTTCTTTTTTCTTTCTTTCTGTCTTTCTTTCTTCTTCCTTCCTTCATTTCTTTTTATAGGAAAAAAATTTCAAAGTATTTAATAAAACAAGAAAGCATGACCCGTTCAAAGTGGAGAAAAATAGATTAGCAGAAATTGCTTGTGAAAGAGATAGAAAATGTAAAAGAAAACTTAACAAGATGCTGAAGTTAAAAATATTATAAATTAAACAAAAATCTTACTAGAAGGTTTCAAAACCAGACATGAGGAGGAAGAAAAGAAATCTGCAGACTCCGGGGCGGGGCGGTGGGAACTGTCAAGTCTGAGCAACAAAACCAGATTTTTAAAAGAGTGTTCAGACGTAAGGGATCTGTTGGCCATGAGTCGAAAGAACAACATATTCATCACGAAAGTCCCAGGGGAAGAGAGAAAGGGGAAGAGAGGATCTCTGAAGAAATAATAACTGAAAACTTCCCACACTCGATGACAGACATGACTATAAAGAGCCAAGAAACTGAGTGAGTTACAAGTGTGAGGACCTTGGGGCCAGAGAGAGGCATTACAACCAAACTTTCAGAAAATGATGAGAAAGAGAAATTTAAAAGCAGGTGGGGGAAAATAACCCTAACCCTACAAAGGATTCTCAATAAGATTATGAGAAAATTTTCCTTCAGAAGTTTTGCAATCCAAAAAGCAATGATCTGATGAATTTAATCTTCTAGAAGAAGAGGAACCATTGACCAAGGATTTTATATCCAGCAAAATTACCCTTCAGTAATGCTAATCAACTCAGATAAAGGTGGCTTTCACCAAACCAGGTGACCCCAGTTCAATCCTGGGAACTCATATGGTGGAAGGAGAGACCTGACCCTGACCTGTGGTGGTTTAAAAGAAGATGTGTGTCAAAGGGAGGGGCACTATTAGGAGGTGTGAGCTTGCTGGAGGAAGTGTGTCACTGTGGGGGTGGGCTTTGAGGTCTTTTCCTCAAGCTTCACTCAGTGTGACAGGCAGTTGACTTCCTGCTACCTGCAAGATGTAGGCTTCTCAGTTCCTCCAGCACCACGGACAACCTGCCTGCATGCTGCCATGCTCCCTGTCGTGATCATAATGGACTGAACCTGTGAACTGAAAGCAAGCTTATTCAATTAAGTGTTTTCTTCATAAGATTAACCATGGTCAAGGAGTCCCTTCACAGCAAGAAAAACCCTAACTGAGACACCTTTGCAAATTGTCCTCTGATCTCCACATGTGCTCTGTGAAGTGTCTGTGGACACGTTAATGTGTGTCACACACTCTAACGAAATAAGTAAATAACAATTAATTTTAAAAAGTGAGAGAGAAGGTAAAACATTTCTAGGGAAACAAAAACTAGGAGAATTTGTTATTTGGATGCTGCAAAAAGTTCTGAATGAAGCCCTGCAGATCAAGATGGAAGGGTATTAACTGTAACACAAAGACAACAGAGACTTCAGTGTATGTGACCTTCCGTTACACAGCAAGTTATAACATTGCTGTGAAGCTCTGTGCTTTTTTGCATGGTATACAATTTTTAAATATTATTGTAGATGTTAACATAATTATAATTTTCATTTATAAACTATGCAATTTTCTTAATAATTTAAGAGATTAAAACTTTAAAGATTAAAAATTGGTAATTTTCTTGGAATTACAAGATATAAGAATGCTGTTTGGTGACATTCAGAACTGAAGGCATAGGGGAACAGGCATTGAAAAGCAGTGTTTGAATATTACCAAAGTTAAATTGAGATAAATTCAAATTAGAATGGCATACATTTGGTCCATTAAGTGCAATTCTGACTGCGACAAAATAGCAAAAAAACATATGCAAGGGAAAGTTAGAAATTTAAACTTTTTACTATAAAAATTCAATTATTCAAGATAGAAATACAGAAAATGAGGGACCAAATGCTATAAAGAATGTGAGAAATGAAAAACAAATGTACAGAATTGAGTTTATCAATATCAATAATTACTCTGAATGTACAAAACAAACTAGAGATTTTTTTCTGAACAGGGAAGAAAACATAACCTGATGTATGCTGTCCACAGGAGGTTCATTGTGGACACAAAACACAGTAGACTGAAAGAAAAAGCCTTAGGAAACCTTCCCTGAAAATACTAATGGAAAGAAAGCAAGGGCAAATACACTCATCAAAATGCACTGGCCCTGTAGAAGGGGCTGTAGACAAGACTCAGGTTACTGCAATCATCAATGGAATTGGAAACATTGCCACCTGCTACACAGACACAGACATAATGCAAGTTAGTACACTGGACAGTTACATATCAGCAACTTGATATCCAGAATTGATGGAAGAAAATCCCAGATAAGCCACACTACCAAGACTCAACCAGGAAGAACTAGGAATTAAAAAAAACACCTACAACTATAATTGAGATTGAATCAATAATCACAGTCCCAGCAAAGGAAAGACCTGTCACTTCACCAGTGAACTCTATCAAATCTGTTTTAAATTTATTTTATTTTATATTTTATGGATATAAAATCCATACTTTTGCACCTGTATGCATGTCTGTGTACCTAATACCCTTGGAATCCAGAAGAGGGCACCTGATCCCCTGGAATTACACATGGTTGTGAGCCACCTGGTGGGTGCTGGGAATCAAATCTGGGTCCTCTGAAAGAGTAGCCATGCTTTTAACTGCTGAGACATTTTCCAGACCCTCCATCAAAATTTTAAAAATGAATGACACTAATTGCTCTTTTTTTTTTTTCAAAAAATTGAAGAGAAACTTCCTAGTTTGTTTTACAGGTAACATCACCCTAAAATCAAAGCTAGCCAAAAATACTACAAGAAAACAACAAACTTATCTTTTATAGTATTGCTGTAAACATTCCCAACAAAATACAATGACACTGAATCCCTCAATATCAAAGGCCATGCATTGTCATGATAGAAGTCATTGCTGAAACTCCAGGATGACTCAGCCTTAAAGTGTCAGTCAATATGATAACCTCATGTCAAAAGAAAAAACCACACAATTAAAAAATGCTGTGATAAAACATGAATTGAATTCTAGTTGGTATTTAATGAAAACTCAGAGCCACATATTGGGGGAAAACTGGAATATCAGAGAGAGGAAACAGACCACAGTCAATTCTCACCCAGACAACTTTTCAGGATAAAAGCTATCTTCAAGAGTCCTCAGCCTGAATTGTCGCTTCCACAGAATATGCTGCTTATGTCTGCCTTAAATATCTTCTTCACCCAATTGTTTCACTTCTGGGTTCAACTCTGCATCATAACCCTAGAGTTAGGATTAAAGATGTGAGCTACTACTGTTTTGTAGTTAGGCCTTGAACTCACAGAAACACAGAAAGACCTCTGTCTCTGGAGTTATGGGATTAAAGGTGTAGGTTGCCACTCGGTCATTCCCGTACTGGGAAAAAGGCATGAGTTACCACTCTCTGAGCTTTTTGGGCTTGACTGGGAGTGAATCTGTTCTCTGATATTCCAGGCTGATTTTATTAAATATAAAATATATCACCATTCGGTGATTGTAGGAGCATGCCAGCACACCAGGACACATATTTGTTAAAATGGGTTCTTCCATTTTTGATTTTGACTATCAATAAGGCTGATGCTGAATACATTGAATACACAGGTTTAGTCTTTTGAGAACACTGAGCTTTTAAATTTTTATCTTTACTGTGGATGACATAATCCAGTTATTTAAGTACCTCTGCATTTATAGAATATTGTAGACACTTGGCATAGAAAAATGACAGTCAGGCCTGGCTGGCTAACTTTGTGGACTTTATTTAACTTTACAGGCTGTTTTGGAAATCATTTTTTTTATTTTTTACCATGTAGAGACTATCGTTTTCTTCACAGTTTCCACTGTATTTTGTGTGCGGCATCCTCCCTCCCTTTCTTCTTCCCTCCCGGATTTTGTGACATTCTTTTCAGATTTTCTTTTGATTGCCTCTGAGATAGCCTTGGCTATTTCACCAGTAGTTTGTAAAGAAGAGTTGTTGTTGGAGGTCAGAGACCTAAGTGTCAGGGCTAAGGATGGGGGTAGAGATGCAAGGATGTCCCTTCCTGATTCCCTTAGGCTCCTTGTACTTGAGCATCATGGCTCTGCAGGAGGTGTTCTTCATACCAGTGGCTCTAGAGTCTCAGTGCTTCTATTCATTACCAGCGGCTCTACCAGCTCATTTTCTGACTAAATGATAGAAGGGGACAGAATCATCTGAGGGGAAGGTGACTTGTTCAGTGAGATATCCAGGTCACCTCGCTGATTCCAGGGTGAGTAGTAGCTATCAGGCCTGGAAATGTCAACTTGGAGAAATAGCCAAGATGACATCCACAGCCATGGCTGAGTACTGTGGGGTTGAGGAGAGCCTAATGGGATCTAGAAAGAGTGGGTGTCCCCCCACATACACTCCTGTATATCCCATTTCTGAAAGTCAGTGTTTATTGAGGTTATCACCTTTGAATCTATCCTTTTACTTCTTTGCTGAGATATTTTAAAGCAAATTCCACACAAAATATAACTTTTGCTTAATGCTAAAATAAACATCTTTAAAATTATGGATATTTTATTTTCTAACCACATTGCTTTGACCATGCTTAACAACACTAATCCATATCTTAGGTCATCACCTTTCTGATTATATACAAATTAGTTTAATTTCTAATGATGTATGGGATCCTTCCATCATGCTGTATCATTTGCCACCCCATCCCAGGGGTTGTTCATACATTGGGTAAGTTTCAAGGCAGAAATTCTTCTTCCCAAAGTCCAGTGGTGGCTTCAAGAAACAACTCCAGCAATGTCTGAGGAAGGGCAGAGGTCCGTGGTCCCTAAGACTCAGGTCTTGATGGACCTGCAGTGTTTTTCTCATGGAGGGACTCTGCCTGTGGAAGGTAGGGCCCTCACATGTAAGAAAAAATGCAGAGACTTCAAGCACCCTAACACATTACTTATGAATGTTAATGGATAATGATAAGGCAAACCTCTTACCTAAAATGGCTAGTTTTAATGCTGGGATGGGGGGAAGGGCATCACTCTTAACTCTTGTCACTTAGTAGCTCATGGCTCTAATTATCCCACAGGCCCACAGATGTGGAGCACTCTTCCTCACATCCACACCTGGGGAAGCAGGTAACTTCTAGATAGCCAGAAATAGAGCTGCCTTGTCTTCCAGGGCTCAATTGCTACATATTGCAAAATCTCTCCCATGTCTGCAACTGAGGAAGTGCATATAACTCTGCAAAGCTTCTTGCTATTACTCTTGGTTTCCTGTTATGCAGAGATGGGCAGAGAGAGAGAGAGAGAGAGAGAGAGAGAGAGAGAGAGAGAGAGAGAGAGAGGAGAGAGAGAGAGAGAGAAGAGAGAAAGAGCACTAAGGAGCTGGAGTACATGATGGAGACTCATACAGACACTCAACAGTCCTAAGAAACATGAAGGTCCTAAAATGTGAACATCACCAGGGTGTCCTGAGAGGCACCCTAGGCTAGGAGAATTTTCCTGAAGGCAGAAGAACTTTCATGCCTAAGGCTGGTTTCTAGTGCTGCTGCGTGAGTAAAAGCTGTGGAAATCAAGGCCCTCCTAATCCTCACCCATCTCTCACTCTCTTTCCCCTTCTACAACACACACAGACATACACAGAGGCACACATCTGCACACAGAGACACACACACACAGGCACACACACACACACACACACACACACACACACACCCTCTTTCTCCCTGTGTCAGTACCCCTCTTGTTACTATTGAGACAACATCTGTGCCTTTTCTGTCAGTGGCCACCACTATCGAGACAATAACCCTTTCCACAGTGGACTCTGCACTCGGCAGTTGGCACTAACACAAAAGATATTTTCATCAGAGCAGAAAGCAAATGCACTGCAGTCCTGGGCAGTGAAGGCAGCCATATAGGGAACAATTCTTAGTGTTAAATCAGTCTGTCTCAAGGTGAATGTCAGGGAAGGTTCATGGTCATTTCAGAGCAGACAGCGGAAGTTCCTCTGCTGCCTCCAGGCTCACAGCTTGTGGTCTGTGTGAGAGGTGATAGTCTTCATACCAAAGTGAAAATGAAATGTGATTACTTCGTTGGTTGTTTGAAGCTGGAGGTAGACAGCTTTGCTGCTCAAAGGGTACCTCAGCAGCTGTGTCTAGGCCTGGGGTGGATCTGAGCTATCTTAACACTCCTTCCCACTCCACACCCACATTTATGGATCTGAGCTATCTCAACACTCCTTCCCACTCCACACCCACACTTGGCTTCAGTTAGCATATGATTTTTCCAATGAGCTTGGGCAGTGAGCTGGTGAGACACAGCAGGATTACCTAATATGCCCATCTTCCTGTTGGTGTCAACAAAGTCTGGTGGTAGGTTGGAGATTTCAGTGCTATTCTCTGTCAATGTTTTTTCAAAGGCCAATGAGTGTCACATATGACACACTGAGCAGTAGCAGAAGCAGAAGCAGAAGCAGAAGCATGAGATTGTTTATATGCAATGATTGAGGCAACTTGAGTGGGGGCAGATGGGTGTCCTAGGCTTCAGTCGGCTCCTGAAAGTTTACATATTGGAAATTTAATCTGCAGTGAGGCAGTGTTGAGAGGTGGAACCTCACAAGAGGTGATTAAGTCACCAAGACTCTCCTCATGAAGGGAGCAAGGTCTTTATCTGAAGAACAGGCTGTTACAAAGGGATTCCAACCCACTTTGATTTACCTGCTCCTTCCTTCAGCTCTCCTACTATGGGGGCCTTGTAGCTCAAAGCCTGGTGGCATGTGCAGCCTTCAGAAATGAAAATCAAACCTCTGTTCTGGGTAAATGACTCAGCTCCCAATGTCTTGTTAAGCAACAGAGACTCAGAAAACCAGGAGCTTCCTGTGGTTGGTCCCCATGACTTTGCTCTGCCCAGATGAAGGAGGTTATCTGTCTTTGGCACACTTTCTTATTCTATAACCACTTTGATTTTAATGTGGGCAGCTCCCTTCACCACAGGATACTACTTTCCTCTGGGTCTCTCGGCCTGAACATGGATAGTTGACTTTAAAATCATATTTCCAGTAGCTGGAGACAATCACTTCAGCTCTCTGAGTTTTGACTCCTGTATTAAAAATGGAGGTTGCATTCAGGTATTACCTATGAAGACTTGGGCATGGAAGTAATAGAGACAGGGATTATGACACCAAAGCAGATTATTTGTAAGTGCATTATATGTATTGAGTAGCTGGCAGTAGGCATCATCCCTTGTACCAGCCACTGCCTGCACTGGGGCTAGTGAACATACCTAGAAGTCCCACAAATATAAAAATTGGCCATTATGTCTTACAAGTATAAAGCCCATTGATGACAACTATCAGTGCATCCTAAAATGCTTACTTCATAATTTGTTAAACACTCACAAAGGACTATGTGCTGGCCAGAACTCTTCTAGGCTATGTGGCACTCTCAGAGTGTGGCACCCACTGTGCTGAGGGAAGCAGTCACACCCTCCTTTTGTATGGGGACTGTATCCCTAGCTTCCAGTGATGGCTGCTGCTCTGTGCGGCCCCATTGACTTATGATACCTGGGATACTGTGCGGAGTCCTGTTAGCCTTCTGTCCCCACCTCCCTCCCTTGTCATCCTCTACTCTTCTCAGTCCACCGCCATCTCGCTTGACATTAAATCAACTACATATTTACAATAATGATGTTTACAGCACTAGCTTCTTTTCAACTCTTTGTTTTTGTTTTTATTTTGTTTTCCTCAAAGTCCCACAGATCAGCCTGCCTTTGCCTCTCGAGTTCTAGTCAATTCTTATGTTTTAAAGATAGGCACTAACTGAGATAAGTCTATTTCATTGCTCACTCTTGTGAGTTCATCACCTACAAAGTTCCCCTGATAACTCACAATCTCATGGAAGAAGCAACATGTCATAGAGGAGAGTAGACTGGCTCAGCCATGGCCACTGTCAGAAGCCTGAGCACCTCTCTACCTCTTCCTGCTCTTCACTGGGGGCAGGATACAGGGTGAGCACAGATAAGCACAGAAGCCGATCCTATCCTCTCACACTGCAGGTGGAGAGGGAGACAGGGTACCAAAGGCAAAGAAGCAAAACTGCTTTACATATGTGTTTCTGGTGAAGAGGGGACAGGGGACTGCCAAGTTCAGCTGCTAGGTCATAGAGGTGTGGCCTGATGTGAGTCTCAAGGGTGGGCAGAAATTTAAAAGAGGAAATCGATTGCAAGGAGTGAGTGTAGTGTCCTGCAGGGTGGATGTGTAGGAAGAAGAGAAAGTGTGTAGAGAGGCACAAAGACCCCAGTCCCATAGGTGGGTGTTTACACTTGATCTTCTAGGAGAGAGGTATTGAGGTTCATGGGAGATTTGTAGTGATGAGACAAGCCTAAGTCTGTACTTAAGAAGGGTCACAGCATCACTTTATCTCATCTGTGCTGACTGCAGGATCCATAGCCTATTGGGTCAGTCATAGAGACAGTCATAGGATACCAGTTCTAGAGGCCAGAGCAGGCAGGCCGGCTGGGGATGTTTGTGAGGACAAGACAGGAATGCTAGATGGTGCAAAGGGGAGGGCTGAGTTTGACTAGCAGTGAACTTGAGGATTTCCCAGGTGCCTGGGAGCAGCTAGGCGATGGGTCTCCTCCTCTCCTTTCTAGTTTGTTCAGACGGGAGTTCATAGTGATGTGCAGATCATGGCGAGAAGACACAGTCTCTCCAAGCTTTAAATCCTGGGAAACCTCCTTCCCACACCCACAGTCCCCTAAAGCAGAACCTTGACCAGGGCAGCTGGAGAGTCCATGGTAGAGATGTTTCAAAGATGGTCCCTAGGAAAGTTTGTGGTCATGTTTCAGGTCAGTGGGTCAGCAGATGGGAGATGAAGAGGAAGTGACAGTGTTTCTAAGGCAACTTCTCTGCTCATACTTCCTTCTTTAATTTTCTCTTGTTCCAACTTGGGGCAAAAATAAACTAATTTCTGTGTAGAAAGAAAACCCTGGGTGCACACATCTTCTGTTTCTCTTCTCTCACTGCAGACCAAAATTCAGCATGAGCAATCTAGTGGCATAATGTACTTGTGTTTTTTATGATCTTCCCCTCTTTGCTAAGTAACATGAAATGGTTCCCTCTCAGGAGGTTTAGAGGGAGGTTTAAGTCTCACTCTAGATATAAGGCCACTTCTCTGGGCCCACTAGTCCACTGGCTACTGAGTATTTGAAATATGGCTGATGGAAATGTGTTTTTACTTAATTCTATTTACCCCAACACATTTAACTGCCTGCAGCCAGTTACAGCGACTGTTGTGTCATCTAGCACAGTCTTGGCTGGAGCCTTGGTCTTCTCTCTACTAGAATAAGGGTGGGTTCTGGCCTCATTGATGCTCTCACAAACACTGAGCCTTTGTGGTCTCACTCTCTTCCCCTTGTCCTCTGAGGCCCTTGCCTACCTAGTTCATAGCTCCTCCCTGAGGGGAACACTTATCATGGGTGTGAAGACCAGATCACAGCAAAGCTTGTCACCATGCCCATGGTGATTATGACGATTAACAGTAGCAGAACACCCATAAAGAGGAACTGCTCAAATTATTCAAGAATGTTAGTCAAAGCCAAGACCCACCAGGCTGCTTCTCTTATACTTGCTTCATCCACAAGAGGATGGACCAGGGAGCTCCTCTGCTCAGTTGCTGGCTCACTGTGCCCTAGCTGTCACTGTCCTTTGGTACTGGGATTGGCTTCCAGTTGTGTAGAATATGTATAGATCTCTCCATATGTTCTAACCTAAAATGAGTGACCCTGGACATGTCATATCAGGGGTGGTAGAATGGCAGCAGCAAGCACTCAGGAAACACTGTCTGGATATATGGTGACAGGTATTGTTCTGGGCTGGGTCTTCCTGTTGTGCTATTTCCTTGTCTCATGGCTGCCATGTCCTCTTTGGGCCATATTTAAGAAACCAGGCTTCACACATCCTCCTAGTTTTCCCAGGCCATTATTTGGAACATAGATGTTTTTAGGGGTGATAATTTCTGTCTTGCCTGATTTCTTCCCTTTCTATGTTTGTTCCATTTGGTCCTATGGAGGCTGCTCATTAATCTGCTGCAAGAAAGGGGTCCTCTTCCATATCTGATGTTGCCTTAGAGTTGCACTGGAATGTGCTTACATTGAGGCTATTACAACAGAAGAGACAGCCCATTGCCTAGCTCTTCCATCCTCTACAAAAGTTTTGTGTTGTGGATGACACTTTCACTTTTATCCATGTGTCCTAATACGGGTGAGTCTTTTGAAGATACACTCCTACACAGAAAGATACAATGTATCCATGTGTGCCTTCTTCCTGGTATGGGGGAGTCTTTTCAAGATACACTGCTACATAGAAAGATACAATGTTTCACAGAATCTTTAATCCTTCACTCATGTCCTCTCTGTGTGCTGTTCAGCATCTCAACACCCTGGTGGTTCCTTTGAGGGAGTGATCAGCCCTAGTGATAGACTCTGGAAATGAGTAGACAGCTAGGAAGAAAGCTTGGAAATACAGTTTTGTGTTGTGTTGTTGTTGTTGTTGTTAGGGTGTCAAGACCCATGGATACAAAGCAATCTCTTTACAAACGAAATGAGCATCTAGTGGCAAAGTTATCTTTTACAGCCACTGATTATACGCCCTCCGGTATTGATGGCTCCAACAGAAGGCTCAGCCAAGTGTGTGTTGCAGCTCCTCCAGTTTCCAGTTCCCACTAGTTAAGGAATAAAGGTGCAGCTCAAGTGCATTGTAGGAACAGGGTGCTTGCAGGATTGAAGAGCCCAGTTAGGCAGCACTGCAGCACTCTGCATTGTTCAGGTGATAGTTTTTTATACAGCTGGAGTCAGTCGAGCAAAGACTGGGATTCTGTGTAAAGTTCTGGTACTAAGAAGGATGCCACCAACATGAATAAAGGCTGAGAACTGTGGGTCTAGAAGACAGGTAAGTAGGAATCAAAGGCAACAGGGAGAAGTTTGCAGTTATATGCACTAAAGATGGGGTGAGTGAAATCAGTAGGTCTGAAGCTTGAAGGGAGAGAGAAACTGAAGATGCTCTTAAAGATGATCTCCATCCTTATAATCAAAAGTAGTCACCAATGGCAAAAAATAAAAGTGACATATGCTTAACTAAAAGTGTGCTAAATGGTCTCTATGTGTGGTTGGTTTAATCCTCACAATTCTACACTGTAAGGACTATCAACAGCCCAGTTAGCTGGTATAGAAACTGAGTCAGGCTAGGAGAATTCCTGATCAAGGAGGGAGGGGACAGTTCTCTATTCAGGTAAGGGAAGGGGATGAGAACAGATGCAATGACTTGGACATATTATTAATGTCTCAGGCAGCCACCAAAGCCAACTAAAGAAGCAATGAGCTAGAGATGTGAGGAGCCCAGACATTGGTATCCAGAACATCAGTGCAAGTCCACAGCTCTGAGCAACCGTAAGGTCACTGCTGAGCTGGCTAGAGAAGAAAAAGGCAGGTGTTAGAAGAAAGGGCTGGCCAGAAGCCAGCAGGGTGAGTGGGTTACTTTGGAGGTACAGGAAGGAAAGAAGGAGATAGTTGCTCTGCGTGGGAGTCACCATGGAGACACAGGTCAGAATCCCATCAAATGACAGGCAGAATTCTGAAAGATGCTAAAAGCCAATGAGAGCATGCAGTGGGTGGAGGTCTGGCTTCAAGTCTGCTTCTACAGACCATCTGACCAGAAGCATAAGACAAATGTGCCAACCAAAGCTCTTGGCCCAGCAAAGTGATGTAAACACAGTGGGTGGGGACTGGAGGGCACACAATAACACTTGGCCAAGTCCCTGGGGGCTGGCATAGGGATACAGTGTGAAGCAGTGGGGTCCAATCTACAGGCTGGCTCCTCAGAAGGTCCATGGAGGAAGAGTGGACAGCTTTTGGTGGTCTGTTCAGCAGTGTGGGCCTTACTCTGGACACAGAGCAGGGCATTATTTTGTCCTCTGTCAGATACTCCCACGCAGGAAAAGGAAGCACCTTCTGTCAGATGCTGTGGCCACTTCCTCTTCAGAGGCCCCAGCCAATCTCCGCTTTGCAGCTCACAGGGCCGGAGGCAGCTGGACTGCAGGCACTGGTCCGTTGGGGTCCTTTCAGGAGCAGGGTTCCGACTCCTCTCTGGGTTGTGGGGGGCAACAGGGCTTCCCCTCAGCACCCTGACCCCTCTCTTAACTCCCTGCTCATGTCTCTCAGTCAGCCTGCCTGTCTGTTCCTCTCTATAGCTCGGTCAAGGAGCGTGATGACTGGGGAGCAGATGGCGGCCTTTCACCCACCAACCACCCCCAACCCCCTGGAAAGGCCCATTAAGATGGGCTGGCTGAAGAAGCAGAGGTCCATTGTGAAAAACTGGCAGCAGCGGTACTTTGTGCTCAAAGCTCAGCATCTGTACTACTACAAGGACGAAGAGGATTCGAAGCCACAGGTACCTGCTGGGTGTATGTTCTTGCTTCAGGTCCAGAGGAGCTGGGCAGGGGTCTATCAGATGCTTTCCCTCCTATAAGCCTCCTCAGTGGAGCCAGACATCTCCATTCTGCTGGTGCTGTTGTCTTGTCATAGATTGTTTTAGATGCCCTGGGTGTGGAGATGGCAGAAATGTTCCCACTAGCACAATAGGATTCCGAGGGTACCCCAAGTTCAGTCTCACACCATAATGGGGACACTGAGATGAGAACCCATCATAGTAGCTCAGAAGAACTGATTTGGAGATTCTTTGTTGTTGGTATTGTTCAGTAAATATGTATTGAGCAACTGTTGTATTTAATGCCTAATGCATTCATGCATAAATATTCTCACACCAGTTACCACTGTAGACTTGAAGCAAATCAGTGAATAAAGCAGGGGGTATATCTGCTGGATGGAGCAGAAAATAGTCACAACAGATAAAGGAAGCATGTAGCTGTTAGAACAAAAGATGAGTTATGTAAGGAAAGAGGAGAAGAGGGTGAGATCGGGAAGTTTGGGAGACATGTTGTGAACTTATATGGAGACAAGAATGCAGACTGACTTCATGTCGGCAGTGACAATGTTAAGGAAGGGAGGTGGCCTGGTGGATCCCTGGGACAAGAGCCTCCTGGGCAGAGGGATGACCACACACAGACTAGAGGAGTATATGTGGAGGAAGCCCCAGAGGTTCCAAGTGGCAGGAACAGACCAGTGCTCAGAGACCTGAGGACAGGGGTGTGGGCTTAGGGGCTTTTTGTGTCACTACACAGTCGTGGGCGTTTCCACTGAGTGTCATAGAGAGCCACCGCAGGATTCTGGACGGAGCGGAGGCACTCTTTAGCTTGCTGTAAACAATGGTTCTGTGTGTCCTAAAAAAACTGAAGTGCAGGGCACAGGTAATGGATAGTGGTTATGGTGCTAGGAACTTCACGGGGAGCTGGGGGCGACGTTCAGTGGTCAGAATAGGGTATATGAGAGCAGGACAGCATCACACCTGAGGCTTTGATGTCGGTCTCAGGCCCCTCTTTTCTCCCTGTCCTCTCTATTCTGGTGCTCATAGTGGGAAGTGAGAGTGTGGCACGCCACCGCTAGCCATGACCATGGGATCCTGAGTATAAACTGGGGTCTCTAGCACCAAAGACTGCTGCATGGCCACCTAGAGTTCCTATGTGTGAAGGAAAGGCTTTACTAGAGAAAATAGACCCCAAAAGATGAAGAAAGGACTTCTATGTAATCCCGGGGCGGGGCCGAGGGGGGGGAGGGCTAAGCAGGTGAACAGACAAGCAGATGGGTGGAACCAAAATGGAACAGTCACAGAGACTCTGCCTCACCAGGCTTTTGCGGACATCTGTGTGTGGTGGCTGGACTTCCTGTTCTTCACGAACACCACAGACCTTATCAAGTCTAGCAAACACAGGACGAGATCATGGTGGCTGGTGCATCAGAGTGTTGAGATGCTTCTCTGGGAGGCGATGCCACCCCAAAGTCACCGAAAGGGCCGCTGGGTAGTGGTGTCTCCCAGGGAATGCTGCGCTTTTTTCCTGGCCCTGCAATTATTTCTACCTTTTTTGGATCCTCCTTTCTTGTTTAAAAGGAGACAATACTACCTGGCCTGTGTTTGTCACATAATTTAATAGTATGAAGCACACATGAAAACCTGTTTTGTGGAACTAGTCACGTGGGAGTCCTGGCTTCTAACCCCGAGTGAGGAACTTGCAGCTTCTCATGATTAAATTGACCGGGATGAGTAGGCTGTTCTAAGTCCTCAAGGACAGGTTATTATGAAATATGTGAATATAGTAATCAGACCAACAAGCAAAGTGAGGCAACAGCAAACCCCCACCAGGGGGCTGGAAAAAAAAAGGCTGATAAAACAACACATCCATTTCAGATCTAAAACTACACATTGTAGGGGTAGAATGGTTTTTCCTTATAAAGAATATATTTTACTGTGTGTTGCTCTGCATATTTGATTGTAAAAGCTGCACTTGTACGCAGTGGAAAACGTAGACCATCAGAAGAACACAAATAAAAAATTACTCAGAATCCCATCAAGAATTAGCTGCCTAAATCCAGCATTCCTTGTCCACAGATACTTAGAAAGTTGTCCCATAAGAGTATAAAATAAGAATAACATTTAATAGAAGTGGCAATATATCACAAATATTGTTCCTTAGCGTTGAATATTATTCTAGAGTGTAACCAATAATCATGGCAAATAATATATTGTAGAACATTCTGCATTTTAAGGTACTTTGCTGTTGTTGTTGCTGTTGTTTTCATAATGGGGTTTCTCTGTGTGGTCCTGGCTGTCCTGGAACTCTCTTTGTGGACAAGGTTGGCCTCAAACTCACAGAGTTCCTACTTCTACCTCTGAAGTCCTGGGACTGAAGGTGTGTGCCACCATTGCCCAGCAAATGTTTTGAAATTTAAAAAAACAAATTTCTTACTGTTAGAAATCTAATTGATGGTCACATTATTGTCCCAAACCACAGTTTATGGCTTTCCTGCAATCTCCATCATCTCATTCAAATAAAGATCATTTCTATTTAATGTTCTGCTAATTACACTATCATTTGTCAACACTCTGGGGATTCCTGAAACTATCTAGAAATGACTGGAAGTTATAGTTACAGGCTAGATTTTTGAAAACAAATAATGTTGTATTTCCACATCCCTGAATGTGGGTAAAGACTTAAATGGGAAACACCCATTTGTAAAAATGCAGAAGAAACAGCAGCTGCCTTTATGGGCTTAGGGGAGCTGGTTTTTAAAGAAATAAGGGTAACATTTCATAATTAAAAATGAGTGCAAGAAAATAAAACTTCAAATAATACATGTAAAACTGTAGGTACATTTAGTAAATAAATGTTATTAATCTTTAAAGTAGCCTTCCAAAACTGTAAGGAAAATTCAAACAAATCAGTAGAAAAAACATGACCAAATTTACCAACCCCCCCACAATACCCAATAAACATCTGTTAAAACTTTGATCTCAGTAATAATCAGTCTTTGTACAATGTACAAATAATGTACATTGATGACCCACCATGTCCTCTTGCCAAAGTAGGAAAAATGTTCTAAATGTTAGTGAACAGTTGGAGAGATGGCTCAGTGGTTAAGAGCACTGGCTGCTCTTCCAGGTTATGAGTTCAATTCCCAGCCATCACATGATGCCTCACAACCATCTATAATAGGGTCTGATGCCCTCTTCTGGCGTGTAGGCATATCTGTAGATAGAAACACTTGTACCTAAAAATATATATAAAATAAATGAAAGTTTTTAAAAAGCCAATGTTAGTGAACAAAGCTAGGAAACAGGAAGTCTGTGCATAGCTGGTGGAAGTGTGGGGTGCCCTTGTACTATAGAAAACCTTTGTCCCAAATTTCCAAGTGCAGGAGTTTAACCTGACTGGCATGTCAGGGCTGTGCTACTAAATGTTTCACAACAGGCTCTCTCTGATGGCAAATTTTGTGTAGAATTTGCCAAATTTCTGTGGTGTAAATACTCATTTTATGATTGCTTCAAAGTACCATATGAGGGCTGGAGAGAGGGCCCAGCAGTGAAGAACACTAGCTATTCTTCCAGAGAACCCAAGTTTGATTCTCAGAACACACCTGGTGGCTCACAGCTGTCTCTAATTCCAACCCCTTAGGCTTCCACAGGCACCTGGCATGCGTGTGACACACAGCTGTACATTCAGGAAAACACCCATATACATAAGATAAAACTGAAAAAAATCAAAGTACTATGTGATATCACTGAAGGTGAAATAGAAAAGATCTGCAGTAATGCAGTGTTGCATAAAATTTCTACCCCACCGATAAATCATGCCACAGACATAAAACAAAAAGGCGGGAAAGAACAGGAAATGACAAGTGTGGGATAATATTATCTTTGTCTCTTCTTACTTTTTAATTAGGGGGGTTATATGCACATGGGTACAGGTGTCCAGGGAAGCCGAGTGTCAGTTTCCCTGAATCTGAAGTTATGGGCCACACTGCTGGAAATCAAAATTGGGTCCCGTAGAAGAGTTATAGGCACTTCTAACTGCTGAGCATCTCTCCAACTCCACATTATTCATTTGGATATGAAATCATTTAGTGATGGCTGTGCTTAGCCACTGGCTCACACAGCTTTTGAATGGGCCTCGATCTGCCCTCTGGAGCCAGGAACTCTGGCTCTGCTCCATCTCCACTCAGAGTACACCCAAGCCAAGTGGCAAAGTTAGCATTGGTAGTGACAACCACTTGGGCCTGGCTCTCTCCTCACTGCCCCACCATTACCCCCAGGGCATCTTCCTTTAGTCATCCATCCCTCTTTGCTTATGATGCCCCAGGGTCTCCCTGCACAGTGGGAGGAAAGATCCGCAGAAGTGTTGATGCCCAGTGTGAGTGACTTGAACTCTTGTTTCTTTGATCAAAGTCTGGTTAGGAAGTTTTGACCAGGAATTCTGGATTCTCAATGTCTAATGTTCAAATCATCATTTTCCTGTTTGGTGTTACTTGTGATCTCAGGCCAGCTAATTAACCTAATGAAGCCTTGTCTCCTCACCTCTGCAATCAGGAGAACAGTTCTTCCTGGATTTCTCATGAGGATCTATTCCACTGATCTGTTTGGAGCAGTGAGCAGGGTTTGGCATTTGGCAGCTGCTCAACAGAGAATATGTACATGTAGCAACAGTCTATCTTTACAATCTTGTGATGAAGTGATTTGGGGTATCAGTGACAGTTTAGAGAGGCATTTGTGAAAGTGACTTCCCCTCCTGGTGGCATTCCTTCCTGTATAAAAATGGCATGGCTTTTTCCTCCAGAGCCACATTAACCCAGATTAGTAGAGTAGCTGTGAGACCTGGGCGGGGGAGGTATCCAGACAGCGAGGGCCTGCGGGGGGG
>PVIH01023984.1:0-23721 GCA_004025045.1 Sigmodon hispidus
TCACAAACAAAGCAAATACAAGTTAGGGCAGCTTGACTCTGGTGACTATGGATAGTTTAGATGGATTGTCTGAAGGATGAAATGCCAGGAATGTACAGGTAGGTGTTGTTTTTAAAGCTGTTTTGACTGAGGTTGTTGCCCTAGCTTTTTCTCAACAAGGCCATCAATGGTGTGATAGAAATGCAGCCAAGTGTTGGCATTGATTATATCTTGTTAGTTTTCCTGTACTTTTAACAAGTTTTCCTAAGAGTTTTCTGGTGAAGTGTTTAAGATGTGTTAAGTTTAGAATTAAGTTTGAGTCAAACCATATGCAAGTAGAAATAACTACTTTCTTTTCCTATACACATAATTCTTACCCTCTTACTTGACTTATTTTTCTGGCTACTATTTCAAATACTATACTGAAAAAAGATGTAACTGGACAGAGTATCCTTCTTGTTCCTCATGTTAGGGGAATGTTTTCAGTTTTTTAGGTTTGGCATATTCAGCCTTTATTATGTTGAGATACATTGTTTCGACTTCTAGTTTCTTCAGGATATTTTGTCAAGAAGGGATGCTGGACTCTGTTAAAGGGCTTTCTACATTCATTAAAATAATTCTGTCATTTATTTTTAAGTCTTTTGTGCTATACTACATTTATTGAATTGTATATAATAATTTGTCCTTGCATTTTGGAATGAAGCCACATTTTTCATTGTTAGCATTATTTGATTTTTGATGGGTTATTGAATACAGGGATATAATTCTCTCTCTCTTTCTCTGTGTGTGTCTCCTTATCAGGTTTAAATATTGGGTAGCAGTGGTTTTATAAAAATGAGTTTGATAACATTACTTCCATTTTTATGTCATGAACTATCTTGAAGAATTTGTGTTAGTTCTATTAAAATTTTAATTTAGTAATCAATTTATTCAATCTAATAATTGATCAGCTTTATTAATTGCTTGTTTATCTGTCTAATTTGTTTATATATTCTTGATTCAATTTTGGTAGATCACATATGTCTAGAAATTTATTCATTCCTTATATTTTCAAATTAATTGAAATATAATTTTACAAAATGTGCCATACTAAGCCTCAGAATTTTAAAAAGGACTACCAAAAATATACATAGGAGACAGGAAATGTGGGAACAGTCACAGTATGTTATGTACTTGAATAAATTTGTCATTATGGACCCAATCTTTTTGTGTTATAAGTAAGTACCAATCATTTAGCCAAAGATAAAATGAAAGAAAAAATAAGGAAATGAAGAGGAGCTAGTGCTGACTAGCAGGAGAAGGATGAAGTCCCTTTCCAAGACTCCGTTCAGCCATATTCAGTTAGCATGCTAATTAGAATTCCAAGTAGAACAGCTATTGGAGAATTGGAATGCTCAGAGCAGCACTGTTTCTCAGACAATTTTTAGAGCCCAGTAGTGCACTGAGTCAATGGCTTATGCTCAGATTCATTACAAATTCATGGGGTACTTGTAGACCATAAGCCAGGGTAAAAAGGACATAGTTGGAAAAAGGGAGAGAGACCTAATGAAGCCTGAAAATCCAACCAAAGATTCTTGCAGAAATTGGTGTAGAGGGCTGTTAGGGCATAGAAAATCCTCTTAACACAACTGATCATGATGAGTATTGAAATCAACAGTGTTTTCAGTTAAGCAAGTCTTTGCATGCAGTATGAACTCACTATCTGTCTATTTACATAGATATAAATCACATTTACATGTTTATAACAGTAAGAAACTTTTCTTAATTTTTTATCCAAAATAACATTCAAGAAAACTCCAAATCATCTTGAAGATCAGAAAGTTTAATAAGCCCTCATCTCTAAGGAAAATTTTAATAAGCTTTTATCATCAAGGCTCATAGTCATTTAGCCCAAGAAATAAAAAGAAGAGATTCAACTGTTCTCCTCCTCCTCATTCCCCTCCTGCTCCTTTTCCTCAGAGGTCTGCAGGAAGTTCTGTATTTTCAGAGGCAGAGGACACGACAAAGCACATTACTGTGTTTGCAGGGAGTGGGGTGTCCATGCCTGTGAACGTGTGTGTCACCATGTGTATGTCAGCATACCCTGTGAGCTCTGGAGGAAGCAGAGGTTTAACTACTTATAAAATAATTAAAAAGAAGACAAAAAGGAAGGGAAATGTGAGGGACAATGCTGAAGCCCACAGTCAGATTATAAGTGCAATTGAAAACCCATATTTTACAAGCACAGTATTCTTTCTCTATTTCTCATTTCTATAAGATGATTGTGTGACTGATTTCAGCTACCCATGGTAGACTCATTACCTCTGAAATGCAGGAAGTTGATATATCAGCATCCCAGAAAGAAGTATTTTATTTCACATTTGATTTAATATTTAGTGAATTTTGTTTATTTGAAAAAAGAAAAGACCTTGTCAGTGTTCCTGAACACTTATGGACTTCAGCATTAAAATAGTATTTATAATTCTCAAACCTCTTAATTATAGAACTGAAACTGTTTATGAATTTAGAAGCCAAACAATCTCTGATTAGATCTTTGATTTTATAAAATATGGATTTTAGAATAAGTAAACAGTATCTGCTTGAGGTGTGTGTGTACCCTTCTTCTGCTCTCTCTTTCCTAACACTGCATAACAGTGTCCCCGAGGGCCCCTGTTCATTTACTTGTCTGGAGCTAGTCCTCAGCTGAAGGGATGCTGTGTCAGTAGGGTATTTAATGGCCCTGATCAAGTTTCAGTGAAGTGTGGTAGAGGCCTGCCACCTTGTGGATACAGTGCACACAGATGAGAATTCATACAAAATAGCAGCATACAATTGTCCTTAAATGTATTTCATGTTCATTATTTTTAATTTTAAAAAAGTACACATATCTTACAAGACTGCCTTTTTTTCTAGTACAAAAACTGAGATGGGAAATTGACTTTTTTTGATCAATATTTTATACCGTGTTTTGAAAATTCTTGAGTTTTCAAAAACTGTGTATAATATATAATTTTAAAATAAAATATCTCAAAGAGATAAACACAAGATAATCTTAGTAAGTACTAGAAATAACCATTATAAATAACCTAGAAATAACTCATATTTTACTTACATACTTCCTGCATATTTTTCTATAATGTGTTTACATAATGACATTATTTGAAAAATTGCATCCACATAGAAATGCCTACACACTAATATGTATTTTATTAAGAATGTGTAACCATGAAGTTTAAACATTAGGGTCATCACTCTTAACTTTTAAATATTGTTATAAAATGATAAATGAAATTATTTAAAATAAACCAAAGTACGTAAATTCTTGACAATGAAACTTTTCTGAATATTTAACTCCTAATTGATATAGAGAGTTTCCAGACCTATGAGCTGGGCATCTAGGATCTTTAGTTCACAGTGCATTTCTCCCATTTCTACAGTAAAAAAGGTGTTAATTTTGTTTCTATATAATTTATTTCAAAATATTTACATAAGTATTCAGTGAATAAAATTTAAGCTTCATTAAAGGCACCTATATATAATTCACAGTGTAGATATATTATTTGTCTTTCTGAAAGTTTTAAATTTTTTAAATCACAATAGAAAGCAACATTGTCACTTCTATCAAACTTCAAGTGCATAGGATCTCGACACCTTGAATGTTATTTTTATTGAGGTTAAAAGACCAGATAAAATCTTTTCTAGGTTAGCTGGCATTTTATTTTTAAAGATGGAACTTTAATATTTGAATATCTGTTGTTAAAATTTAATAACAAAAATAAATGTTATTCTGTTGGTCCTGTTAAAGTCTATAAACAGAACATCAGAAGTAAATATGTATATTTGAGCTATGGTCTTTTAAAAGCTATACTCTTATTCAAACACATATATGCTAAAAACCTTAAATTTGTCTTGGTATTTAATATGTATAAGTTCTATTTGTGCTGTTCTTTTTCTAGAAACATAATATCTTAAATGGTGACAATACACTAAAGATATAAAGATAACCAGAAATCTTGCTTTTAAGATAATCCAATGAGCATTCTCAATTAGGCAAGGTCATGCTCCTTCAATAACCATTTACTTGACAAGGGAAGTATCGTTTAAGCCTCTTTAGTTGAGTTTATGTATTACCTAAACATCAAAGATCATTTTCCCATGTATGGATTTTCTGATGCAATGTAGTTATGAAACCAGATGTGAACTTGACCTTTTGACTATCTTCTTACTGCTTCTCTGTTGCGGTGTTTAAAGGTTTGGCCAACACCCTTAGCTCTGCAAGCTCATACCTTAGTTTCATCAGTACAGTACTTAATAAGACAGCTGACATGTATTTACAATGTTTGCCATCTCAATGGCAAAGACTGAAAAGGTGTTTTGGGACTTTGGGACTGGCCTGCCTGATTCCATGCCATCTATCCACAGGCCGTACAATTCATGGTCAACCTTCTTCTGCCTAAGGAAACCATCCTTCCTCACAGCCCAAAGCAAAGCTCCTCCTAATGACACTCTCAGTCCTAACCTGCACTGTCTTAATAGAAATTGTAGTTTTTATCTATTTACCAAATTTAGCTTTAGTTCAAGTACTAACATGTTAAAATTTTGCTTTTATAGTCATGATAGTGTTTATCTGGTGTTTTGATATTTTTACCTGTTTTTTTTTTTAAGATTTGTACAGTTCTATTGATATCACCAAAATAAGGGGCAAAATAGAATACTCATTACCTAGAATATTACCTAAGTAAATGATAGTGATTCCCACTACTCAAGAACACAGTCAATAGGACAAAATGACAGCCTACAGAATGGGAAAGGATTTTCACCAACCCTACAAGTGATAGAGGATTGATCTCTAAAATATAAAGAGAACTCAAGAAACTAGAGCCTAAAACCTTAAAAAAATGAGATTCAGAACTAAAAAGGGAATTCTCAGCAGAAGAATTACAAGTGGCTGAAAGGCACCTGAAAAAGTGCTCAACATCTTTAGCTATCAGAGAAATGCAAATCAAAACAACTTTGAGATACCACCTGACACATGTCAGATTGGCTAAAATAAAAGACCCTCTATGCTGGAGAGGGTGTGGAGCAAGGGGAACACTCCTCCATTGTTGGTGGGAGTGTAAGTTGTTCAGCCACTCTAGAATGCAGTAGTATGTTTGTTCCTCAGAAAACTGGGAATCAATCTCCTCAAGGATCCAGCAATACCACAGCTGGGCATATGCCCTAAAGATGCACATTTGCACTCCAAAGTCATTAGCTCAGCTATATTCATAGTGGCATTATTCATAATATCAAGAGCCTGGAAACAACCTAGATACCCCTCAACTGAAGAATGAATTAACACTGTGGTATATCTACACAATGGAATACTACTCATCAGTAAGAAAAAAATGATATCCTATAATTTGCAGGAAATGGATGGATTTGGAGAATATTCTCCTGAGTGAGGTATCACAAACCCAGAAAGATAAGCAGGGGATGTACTCGCTCATTAGTGGACACTAAACAAAAGAGCAAAAAGCAAAGCATGTCCAGGCTGCAAACCGCAACCACTGAACAGCTTGGGATCAGAAACACTCTGGAATGACTCCTTGGATCCCACTCCCTCCAGAGAAACACCTGACCCAGTCTTGATGTTGGAGTGAGGAAAATGGATCTGCCAGTAGTGGATGCTGAACTAAGCCATATTGGGACCCAGTCTTGATGTTGGAGTGAGGAAAATGGATCTGCCAGTAGTGGATGCTGAACTAAGCCATATTGGGACCTTGGGACCTTCTGCCCTTGCTCGGGAGGAGATAAAGAGATGTGTAAATGAGTGACTGGAAGCAGTGGGAAGGGAAAGGGATCTAGAATAAGTATATGTACGGATAGAAAACATGACTTTATTCATAACAAAAAATTAAATAGTTCACCAAAAAAGAAAATAGTTTCTAAAATAAGATTTTTGTAATGTTATATGTCTGAGAAATATTTTATATGTGTATATATATAATTTTGTAACAAGAAAAATGAATAAACCTAAATTTTGTTTTATATTTGACAATATTAAAAAATTTAATGATGTAATGATGAGATAAAAAATTATGACATTTATCTGTATTTATTGTGTTCTCAGTAAAAGAAAAACATATAATGACTGAAAGATATTTTGATTAATAGTTTCACAATCAGGAATCAGCTTAACAATACAAAGTCATATATTTATTGTTTGAAATATCAATCTGAATACTCTTAGCTATTACATTGACTATTGTCCAAGATAAAATGCTTCTTCGATAAATAAATTTTAAAACTAAACCCATTCATTCAATATATTAATTATTTTAATATTTTCAAGGTATTCTTGAAGGCAAAGAAATAGACAAGTATCATAAACACATTCTTTACTTGGTAAATAACTATAAACCATAGTAATTTGTTAATAATTCTTTACCACAAATACAATTTGCTATCACTCTAATCTATTTGCAAAAAATGCATTTATATTTTGTGTACAAATTTTGACAGCATTTATTTTCTGTGTAGCTGACCACATCAGTTCTACAAAGCCTTTAGGAACTTAAATTTACTCCCAAATTAAAAAGCATTTTTTGCAACAAGGTATAATAATGTTAAATATTACATTGTAACAGATTTACATACCTCTTAACAAATAACTAATCTAATAAAATGTTAAGTGTAGTAATTTCAAAAATAATGCCATTGGTTTCTTGATTTTTATAGCTTTTACAGATCATATTCTATGAATTTTAATATTTATACAAGGATCCTTGAATGCATTGCAACAGTGGGAAGTAAACATTGTTTACTGGGAAAGACAGAGCAAGGAACAGTAGAACCACTGGGTCTGAGTTTGTGTGTGTCTTATTTAAAATTAAAAAAAACCACAACTGTCATTTTATTTGTATGAGTATGTGCTTTTGTGAGTTGATGTCTACCAAATGCACACAGGGACATATGGGACAAAGCAATGAGGAAGATCCCTGGAGCTGAAGTTACATGTAGATTTAACATGCCTTGTAGATGATAGAACTGAATCCAGCTCCTCCAAAAGAGCAGTGAGAATTCCTAATCATTCAATCATCGTGCCATTCACTCAGATTTACCATTTATTTTCAAAATTTAGCAATAGTCCTCATAAAAATGTTAAATATATACTTACCTACATTTTGCAAAGTATTTTTTCTGACTATATAATATAGCACAGCACACACAGTACAGAAAATAATTTCCCAAAATATATAAGATATGTAATTTAAAAGACTCTAAAGTTTATTATGATTATGGTGTTTAGATAATATTGATCATTAATAAGTCTTAATGACTGATTTTATACACCTCATAGATGGCATGTTTATAATATTGAAATTGCTATAATATTACTACATAGAGAACTGAATTATTACAGAGAAAAGTTAGCACAAAAATAAAACTTAATGAGGTATACATTGATTATGAAGATTAAGAAGTGTTCTAAAGTCATTTATGTAAACTAACATCCACAGTGCAGTATTTCAGCAGAATACATTGATCTTTTTACAGTAATAATAATATAAATGCATGTTTTCTATTATCAACATCACATTGGACATTTTAATTTGTTCTAGTTGCTTTTCACATGTCTTCCTAATTCTCTATTCACATTTTATGCCATCTTGAAGTTCTAATTTTAGTTCCTATTAACTAAATATGCATTGTAGTCTGCAGATTAGTCATCAGGTTGTTACTAGACTGTTTAAATCATGTACATTCTAGAGACTCTCTCTCCATCCCGCCGTAATCCCCCTATCCATGTGTGTATGAGAGGATGAAAATAATGTGCATTTTCTTATTTTCTAAGATTATTAAAGATCAATTTTCTGTTGCTTTTGGATTACTACAGCTTTTATCTTACATATGTTAACTGTTGTTGTGGGGGTTAGTTTAATATATATTTTCTATAAATAGTACTCATCATGCATACTTTTAAATATATTCATTTTAATTTTTTTACACTAAATCTAAATTTATGTGTATAGAATTTTGTGTATAACATATATATGCCCAGGGAAAGTACTTGAAATTTTCTAAATTGCATGTAGTGGTGAGTGTAGAGACACTGTGCACTTCTGATTAACTGAGCCTCCAGACACCAGAAGTAACTATCATTGTGGCAACATTTCTGAGAAACAAGTACCATGTTTTCATAAATGCACGTCCTAATTTCTGTCGTGTTCAGACTTTCAGTGACCATAACATGCTGAAGGGCTTTGGATATGAATTTCTTCTTTTGTCATGCTCTTTCTCTCTCTTCCTTTCTCTTTTCTTCCTTAGCTCCTTGTGAAGGCAACACATTCTTCTGCCACAGTAATATGTGTATTAACAACACACTTGTCTGCAATGGGCTCCAGAACTGTGTGTATCCCTGGGATGAAAATCACTGTAAAGGTAATGGAAACAGAGCTACAGAGTGGGAAGGAGATTTATCTGCATCTGTCTTATCAAACGGAGGGTATGGTTTTGTCTTATAGTTAGTTTGTAAATAATCTCCCTCTTCATTCGGAGATTTATCTGCATCTGTCTTATCAAACGGAGGGTATGGTTTTGTCTTATAGTTAGTCTGTAAATAATCTCCCTCTTCATTCATCAGTTAGCAGGTAGATTTTCTCATTTATACTAATAGTGACTCTCTTTACATTCTAGAACACTAAGGAACTTGCCAAGCAAAGGGAAGAAAGAAGTAGCTAGCAGTGGAGAGTCTCACTTCTCCTTGACCTTTGTACCTTGACACATTTTTTAAATTCTATTTTCCTTTATTCTAGCTTTTTCCAATGAACTTTCTTGCCCATAGTCTAGTGATAAAAATATTTGGTGAATCACTTCTGTTTTTAGTTGAAGCCAATAATCTATGACATGGTTCTCAGTGTCCCTGCCTTGTGCACCAGCCCAGAACCAATGTATGATTATTTAAATAAAACTTGGTGGGTTATGAACTGTTTTAGTTAGCATAAAAAATAATCCACTATCAAAGGAAGACAGACAAGGAACACTTTCCCACTTAAATTTTAGGATGATCTATCAAAGTACTTTTTGGAAACAGAGAGAAACCCTGCCCAATATCCATTGGTCAAATGATTTAGTAAAAAAAAAAATTGTCTAGTGGAAACTATTTTGATAATGAGTGTCAGTCATGGTATCAGTCTAATGGACCTCCAGGGAACAGGTAGGAAATTAAATGTTTGCTAAAGTATTTCTGCACTTTAGTGCTAGGGTGCAGCTATCAACATCAGTTTGTTGCATGTATGAGTATGTGACAAAAGAAAAAATAAAAGGTCAGTCATGGAAATTCATTATAAGTTGCTCTGCCTTTTTTTTATAGACAGTTAAAGTATCTTTGAAATCTTAACCAATATTCTTGTGATATCAGAATTAACTTATTATGATCAACTAGAAATTCACTGGGGTTGGTACTCTGGCTTAGCATATAATATGTCCTAAAGTAAGGTTCCATCTGTCCTTGAAATGAATGCACATCTAATTCTGGACTCAGTATTTCATATCTCCACATCTGGTATGTTCGTATAGCATTGTATAAGTCTTCTAGTTACTTTTTTCATCTGTGTCTTCTGCAGGATTGAAAGAGGATATTATAGTTTCATGTATCATATAATACTAGATGACTTCCTATTCTGTCTACGTCTATAGAACTTTCATTTCAGGAGGTTTTGAATCCATGAGTATGTGAAATGTTATACCATTCCCCAATTAACTTCCTTATCATCAGTAGATGATCTAAACATTTAGTAACATATTTTTGTCCTAAAGTGTATTTGTTTGCATCCAACCTTTTTGGTCTTTTTTTCACTCTTTTTTAAATTCATCTTACTTTTTTATATAGGAAATTTTCTACTGTTGATATATAATTTAATATTAATTTGTATCCATTTCTAACAGTCTCTGTGGTTTCATGAGGTTACTTAATCCATCCATATATAATGCTGTATATCCCATACTGGATCCATACTCTGTGGTGATGCATTTTATACTTAAAAAATTTGTCTGGAATATCAGAGGACAGAGCCATCTCTTCCAGCATTTATTTGTTTTTTTGGGTTTTGGTTTTGTTTTAATCAAGGTAGAGCTTTCTGTGTATCAGTCTTGGCTGTCCTGGAACTTGCTTTGTAGACCAGACTGACCTCAAACTCACAGAAATCCTCCTGCCTCTGCCTCCCAAGTGTTAGGACTGAAGGGATTCACCTGGCTGCTAGGTCGTGAACTCACAGAGCTCCAGACGGATCCATCTTCCAAGTGATGGAATTACAAATATGGGTCACCACTCTCTGATTTTCATGACTTGGTTGTGGGGGATCCTGTCCTCTGATATTCCAGACAAATATTATTAAATATACAGTATATCACCACAATAACCTATTTGTCATTTTGTGTTTTCTATATATCTCATATATATTTTCATCTTTGTTTTTTATTGCCTCTTCTACTCTAATAGAAACATTTTACTGTAATATTTGTTTTTTAGTGTTTTTCAATATTTTCTTGATTTTTTTGTTGGCTTAAGGGTTTATAACACATCATTTCAGTATATCTTTTCTTTTAGGTTGAAAATTTTAATGAAATAAAACTTTTTTCTGTATATATCACTATTCTCTACTTTCATCCATTATTTTCTATGTTATATTTATGTATGTTACAACCTCAACAACACTTTGTAATAATTACTACTTCATATCATTCTATTGCTAAAATTTGTTACATACTTTTTGTTTATTGTTTCTGTTTCATGTAATTATATTTGGGGATTTTTCCTTACCATTGTGTTCTTCTTTTGATATAAGCAATGGTTTAACTTTCAGTTCTACTACTGTTATCAGAAACATGTCTCTATAAAGTGTAAACTCCATGGTGCAATGATGCACAGAGCTCATGATGCACAGAGCTCAGTGAATTATTTCATCAAACAAATTAAGTGACTATGCAGAATAAATTCACAAGTATGTCTGTCACTATACCTCTTTCTTTCTTTCTCATTTGGATTTGTCATTGCCTTGGGTTGATTATGTCCCCAAGACATTTTAAAGGCCAGAATTAGAATTATTGATATTTTTATTTTAGTAAATCTGACAATGATTTTGTTTCAGTTCTTAAAAGAGTTTTACTAGATAGTTAATTTAGGCATAGAGTTATTTATGTGATTTTTAATTTGATTTTGCTTATAGTGCCTAGAATCTGGGAGCATGTGTTGTTCTGACTTCCAATGATCATCAGTCATATGATAATGTGTATAGATCATTTATCTGGGTGTATCATTTTCCCTTTGCTAATTTCTTAATTTTTTCCTCTATATTTTTGAAATTTCTTCTAATAGTGTAAGTCCAAGTAGGTCTTCTAAACTTATTCTGCTTGAACTTTTTTGAACTTAGATTTGCATTTTACCATTAATATGAGAATTTTTAAGCCCTTGATTAAAAATATTTGTTCTAAGTTCTCTTCTATTCTCTATGTTTCTTTTTGTTTGTTTGCTTATTTGATATATCTTTCTGGTGCTATGTTTACTTTTCTGCATTATGTTTCTCAGAATTTTTATTTCTCCATCTTCATACCTTCATTATACCAGAATTTTAGTGGTCAATTTTTATAAAAAATTTTATTTAGAAAAAATATGTTCAGTTTTCATGATTCCATCCCAAAATATCTGCTGAGATTTTTGTGTTGAATTATTCTAGGTATCAAAATCCTGTGGTTTCTATAACTTCAGTTTTCTCTGTCAAGTAACAGTAGAGGTAAAGGCAGGAAAATTTATTTCTGGTTAGAAATTTAGAGATCCTTTTTTGACTAAGAGGACAAAACAAGTCATAGTTCAGGAAATTGTCTCACCATTCACAAATGCCATTTTATAAGTATCATGCAAGTTTTAGCATGTATATACATTTGTTAATACAATTATACAAATATGTATACATGTACACTTTCAAAGAAGGAAATGAGCAATAAGATACTTTTTTCATAGATGAAAAATAGTGCTCTTGTGAAAACAGAATTTTTATTTTGAAGCATTATTGTGTGATAATATAGAGCTGTGAAAATCGTATGGTCAGCTTGTTTTGTTTTAAAGTTTTGGATTTGCATTTTAAAGGTGATATTAACATGTGGTGGGTTGTTTCTCCTCTTGTCTGTCTGTTGTTTTCACTCTCTCCTACCTACAGAAAAGAGGAAAACCAGCCTGCTCGATCAGCTGACCAACACCAGTGGGACGGTCATTGGCGTGACTTCCTGCATTGTGATCATCCTTATTATCATTTCTGTCATTGTACAGATCAAACAACCTCGTAAAAAATACGTCCAAAGGAAGTCAGACTTTGACCAGACCGTTTTCCAGGAGGTCTTTGAACCTCCTCACTATGAGTTATGCACGCTCAGAGGAACTGGAGCAACGGCTGACTTTGCAGATGACTTTGAGAATTACCATAAACTGCGGAGATCATCTTCCAAATGCATTCATGACCATCACTGTGGATCACAACTGTCCAGCGCAAAAGGCAGCCGCAGTAACCTCAGCACAAGGGATGCTTCCATCTTGGCAGAGATACCCACCCAGCCAGTAAAGCCCCTCATCCCGCCTGTGAACAGAAGGAACATCCTGGTCATGAAACACAACTACTCACAAGATGCTGCAGATGCCTGTGACATCGATGAGATTGAGGAGGTGCCCACCACAAGCCACAGGCTATCCAGACATGAGAAATCCGTCCAGCGGTCAGTATCCATAAATATTTGATGGCAACCATTATGTGAAGACGGAAATGCTCCCACAGAATTGTGTCCTAGTTTGTCTTCATGCTCACTCTCCCTCTGAACGATAGTTGAAACCACAGTGTCCTCATCTGCCCATTCCCCACTTCTTCCTCTTTCTAGCAGTAGTCTGTTCATTTTATACCCCTTATATGTGCATGAAATGTTCATGTGTGATGACACGTGTGCACACAGACCAAAGATACTTTATTTCTGTTTATATAAAACTATTTCTACAGAAAACAGGACACTTTGTTTGTAGTAGAGATTTATGCAACTAATTTGCCTCCACATAGTCATAGATTTGCTCTCACCAATATTATAATTAAGAAATAAAATAATATTCTAAAACTGTTGCCTTAACAAGATAAATATACTAACTTATTGAATATTTTTAATTCAAAAATATTTTTTAAAATAGAATATTTTGGAAAGAAAGTAAAAGTATATTTTCCCATATGATGTAATACTGTAATTATATTTTATGACAATGATTGATAATATACTAAAATTGATATTTAAGTATAAAAATTTGGGAGACATTTTAATTTATTTTTCATTTATTTATATATTAAATATTTGTTATGTGTTAATATTTCTAAAAGAAGTAAAAATATTTGGGCAGAGAATTTGGAGTAAGTAATGGTTTACTTTTGAAATTCCAATATATGCCTAGTTTAATTATATCGTGTTTTTATGTTTACTATAATTTATTTAATTTTATAGAATGATTAATTTTCTTCATAAAATCTAAAATATCTAATTTAACTTAATATTCATGCATGCTGATGAAATATCACTATTTTCATTGCTTTATTAATTTTAGGGCAGCTTTTAAAGTAAATATAAGTATTTATATTTTGTGCAAATATTGCTTTGTTGAATGAAATAGCCATAACATTCCAGGTTCTGCCTCATTGGGTCTCTAAGCAAACATGAATCTGAATACAACACAACTAGGGTCTAAAACGAAAACTGAAGGTAAGCAAATGCCCTTGGCTCCTTCTCCCCTTTGTCATATTGTTCTGTTTTGTTGCAATTGTCTTACAGTATTTCAAAGAATGTGTTATTTATTCATTATTTCTTAAGCTACCTATCTCATGGCATTTCATGTTTAGAAGCATAATGGGTGTAATGGTAATGGAGGGATTATTCTTAGGATACATAGCTTTATAATAAATTTTAATATTCTTCCATCAAGCATTGTTCAACAACAGAATAAGCTAATATTTACTTTGTAAATCAAAAAATAATAAAAGCAATGAACTTCCTTCCAAAGGCCAGCTAAGGAAACCAAGGTTATTGAAAAATAAAATACAACAATATTCACTCATAAAGTAACTGAAGTGAATGCATTTGACTTGTAATTTCTGGCATAATTTGGCTATATTATGTTCAAATGCAACACCAAGTATTTGGTGGCATTCATACAACTAACGTGGTCTTATATTTTGCATGAATAATTAGCTTATCTCATTAAAATTAAATGTGGCATGTGGATCAAATTTTATAAAATAAAATTTGAATGTTTCATGTTTTAAAGGCCTCATAACCTCCAATTGTCTACATGTGCATCTATTTGTCGTGAGCTACCGTAAAGGCTTTACATCTTCACTTGGTAGTCTATATTTTACTTCACTCTAACTCATGTCCAATTAAATTTGCTTCACAGCTCATCTCCTCAAACTCTTCGAGCCTATCAACTGTTCTTGAATTAGGAGAACGCATCTCATGCTCTGTATGACCTTAATAAGCTGGTGTGTTTCTTGCATCTTTTTCATTGGGAAAAAAATGTTTTAACTGTGCTTTATTTTCAGAGAACTATTTATACAAACATGGGGACTGTGAAAAGATAATTCTATAGTGAATTGTGAGAAGTGGACATATTTCTAAATTCATTCCACTGCCTTTTCCCAAACTTAAGAATTACAGATATGTGTCATTTCTTCGGCAAGACACCCCTGCTGCTGCACAATGATGTGTCCATTTCCTAATTTGGTTGCTGATCACCAAGTGCTCCTTAGGTTTTAAATACATTCTAAGATTTATGGAAACTTGAAGAAGTTAGTTTCTGATTAAGACGACCCCAGCTTTACTCTCACTGTCACTTCCACTTTCATTTATCTGTTGTTCATGTCTTTGTTACATGATTGTACCTGTGTGATCTGTGAAAAGTGAAAAAACACACAACTCTGGATGAACCTTGTGTTACATGTACATTGTTTTCATTATATAGACTGCTTGAGAATAGTGCGTTCCTGCGTGATTTTGAACATGCTGCAAAGAAAAAATGGAAATATGGACCATGGAAACACCAGCTAGAGGTTCAATGGACTGTACACTCCTGTTGTTTTATTATAATTAAATGCAGTAAAAAATGAGTGAAATCTTGATTGCAATAAGACAAATATCTCTCCCCTCTTTCTCTGTCTTTCTCTCTTTGTCTGCCCCTTATCATTTGTACGTACTCATTTTTTTTTTAATCCAGGAAAGATACCAAGTTTCATAAATGTGTTTTGAAATGAAGTATTTTACCATTCATATCCTACAACAGAATTTTGTTTGATTAAGCACTTAGCAATACGACTGAATTGACAGTTTGAGAATATACCTTGCATGTCAGTACTGGATATTTAGGTTGGAAAAATGTCCTCTTTATTAGACACATTGTAAAAAGCATGCATTCCCAACTATTGCTGTTACTCTTCCATTTCTTCGTGTCATATGCTTGCTACTTGTAACTTTTATATAAATATATATATATAAATGTATAATAATTTTCTAATTTGAGTTACGAGAAATCTTTTCTGTTGTGATAAAAAAGCAGAGTTACATGAGCACATGATTTATTAATATCAACTCTTTCCACACTCTAGATTACAGGATGTCATTTAATATTGAAGCTTTCCTAAAATTTTGATTTCTAACATCTTATGAATGTGTTTGCCTTTTATACTAAGTCTTTCTAATTCAATCATTCAAAAATCATAGATTGTTTTACGACTACACCATTCTGACTTATTCATATATACATGGGCCTAGATGCTTAATGGTTATAATAAGTTTCCTACAGAAAAACCAAAACTCATAGTACACATAAATTCTGTGAAATTATATGCACCCTCAAAAATTCTTTCAAATAAAGAATTTTGAGTCTTTAAAAATTAATTTTGAAAGCTACAATTATAGCAAATATGCTTATTCTTTTCAAAATAATGAGATTCCCAAGAATAAAATAGTTGCAATCTTCAAATAACAAAGAAATCTGGTCAACTACAATTTCTACCAGCAGCAGGAGCAGCCTTTATAGTTTAAATGGATATTTCTTGTCATATGTCCCATTTGGAGGCCAATATCTTATTGTTTAAATATAAACAAAAGAAAAATTAAATAAATGGAGATAAATTGTTATAGAAAAACTAAAGAATTACAGCAATCATTTAATATTTAAAACACAATCAACTTGCCTTGTGGAGTATTTGGTGCATATGTGCCAGGTGACTTTGATGGTATACCTGTAATCCCAGGACTCTAAAGACAAAGGAGAGCATTCCCAGCGCAAAAATCTGACTCAATGATTCGCAACCTGTGCATCACAATCCCTTTGAGTGTCAAACAACCTTTTTACATAGGTAGCCTAATACTGTTGGAAAACACAGATATTTACATCACAATTCATAGCAGTAGCAAAATTACAGTTACAAAGTAGCAACAAAAATAATGTTATTATTGGGAGTGCATCACAACATGAACTATTGTATTAAAGAGTCACATAGTTAGGAACATTGAGAAACACTATTATAAATAAGCCAGCTGAATAGAAGAGGTCTAGGTTCAGCAAGACCTTTTCTTCATAAACACAGTCAAGACTTAGTAAGGAAGATGCTCACTGTCAAATTCTGACCTCCACATGAATACACGTACACACAAATGCATGTACGTGCACGCCACACACACAAACACACACGTGCATAAAAAGATCCCTTGAAGATATGTGAACATAAAAATAGAAAAAATTTCTTTGAATTAAATTGCCAAATTGTCCAAAAATAAAATATATTTACATAATAAATATTGTATTTCTTAAGCATGATACATACTTCAAACATATCCCTTATGATAAAATTTACTTTTCCTATTTGTTTAGCCAATATATTAGTTACCATATGTAGATTTTGTGTTCATTAATTAAAATTTGGCATTTCAAGATTATCTTTTAAATTAGTTGACCTATTTTATATTGTTTAATCTCTTTATGAATCCTCAGTGCACAGTATTATCTTTGAATAAATAATATCACACTTGATATATATGTCAGGTGTATTTCATTATACAGCAATGGAGACAAGAAGATAATTTAAATGGATAAATCAATATACACCTGTCATGTAGATTTACAGAGTTTTCATTTTGTTTAAGGTGTACAAAATGTTACTTATCTGCTTATTCTATGCTTAAATGCATTTAGTACCTCAAATTCAATGAACCACAGATGTATGTTTTGACATCACACTGAATCAAGCATAATAATAATGATGGGAGACTAATGTATATTTGATATATAATTTCCTCATGGTAAAATCATTTCTTTTGAATAATAAGCCTCTTGGGTGATGATCACATAACCTACAGGTACTTACAGTTCAAAATAGAAAATGTTGACATCACTGCCCAGAGTCCAGGAGGCCTACGATTGTCCCCAGGAGAGATGCTAAGAACAGAATCTTGGAGTGTGAGAATCCAAAAAAGCTATAAGGTATATTTTGGAGATCCCTACAGGTGCCTTCATAAAAGTCAATCCAGTATTGAGATTTGTCAATACATTAAAAATACCTATTAAATGCCTACAGAAAACCTTACCAATGAAATATTAACCTTTAGAAAACCATCAAAAATGGGTGCAGCAAAAGGAAGGAGTGGCTTAAAATTATCAAATCTAACAGTTCACAATGTTTTTGTTCACTAAATATAAGCTAGGGTAAGAGCTATATTTATTCAATGAGATGTTTTCAAATACATCACTATGTAATTCTGGTGAAACTGCTCATTTAAATTTAAGTGTTTGTATCCATCTTTTACAATCTTGGTGGTCTTTATTTTTCCATAGAATATCCATGAAGACCTGAGTTAAACTTTTTAATTCTCTGCAAGTGCTGTGCAACTGTTTAACACAGGTTAATGTTCTGATTTTGAATCTGAATTTTTCTGCACTTGTTTTTATACACGTGTAGATTTTATGCATCATTTCACAAAAGAGACATGATATTTGATTTTTTTACAGCTTATTTTAGATAAATAATTAAAATGTGCATGACATAATTGGAGATCAATGTCATTCACTGAGAATCAACCATGTCCTGGAGACATTGAATCTCTCATCTAATTTCTGTCCTATTAAAAATATTTCTGAGCACTGAACAGATTAAAAATTCATTTTCTCAATATTTTAAGTTTGGCCTTCTATATCATATGAATATATCTTAAGTTATATTTTAGCTTCTATATTTCTCCACAGGAAGTCAAGATTTCTCACATTGCAGGTTTTACTTCTTTTATATCTAAATCAAGAGTGGATTTTCCTGAACTCACAATATTAAAATAAAGTGAAATAATATGATTCTGAGTCTCATCACCTATGGAACTCAACAACAAACAATGCAATAGTGTTTGATAGTGAAATAAATGATACCATTGGGTTTGAGTAATAGTTTTCAATAATGGAGGGGAGTAAACTAAAAGAATTACTTAAATTTAATCTGTTTTATAAGTAGATATGATGTGAATAGTGAGTTTCTTCCTTGTCTATTTAGGAGAAGGGTTAGTTGCAATACATACTTTTCCCAATTAAATCCTTTCTATCTTCCATAGCATGACAAGAAGGATGCAGCCAAGAAATCACTACATAGGTACAAGAACAGAATAAATGGAACTCCAGTTAATGACTAGTTTCTTTTCCCTTTAGTTAACATTTCTTATATCTCCTTTAAATATTGGAGAAGGACAACTATATAGCAAAAAAAAAGGAATTGATTTTTACTCATTAATCCAACTTAATAAATTCAAAGCAAATTTTAATTAAGAATTATACAAAAAGACATCCCACATCAACCATTCATTTTTTTAAATGAGTTTAGATTGTACTAAAATTCCTTTAACTAAATTACATTAATTTAATAAATTCAGCAATCTAAGAAAGGCAAGTAACATAAGTATCTAATGTCAGTCACATGATTCACTGTTTTTCTTGTGGCACCACATTATATGCTTTCTAGTGTTTTCTTAAAAAGAAAACATAATGCTCTTCTAACATACCTTCATTTTCTTATGTTAACAAGCAAATAAATAAATGCTGCCTTCATCATGCTTCTGTCATTTTCTTGGAGGATTTACAGAGAAGTTCCCTTTTGCTATAAACCATTGTGATCATTCAGTAGCTTTTCTATGTGGTGGCCATACAATTGCAATCAGCACATTCTTTAGCCCCATCATCTTTTTCTCTATGACAAGTGAGCTATGCTATTTTCTAATCATTCATTAAAAATTTGTTTGGGAGTTTCTTTTAATAGTCTCAGATTTTCACTCAAAAAAAATTAAAGCTGACTAGCAAGTATGATGCATATTTTAAATAAAATATTCATTTTATATCTCACTAGTAAACTTACTCTTTATTGGCTTTCCCTTGAATTAAACTTTATAGCAGCATTGATAGATTTTTATTGTCTATGCAATCTGTTTTTCAAAATGGCTTCTTTAGTACATTGGGGTAAAGATGATGGTGGATATTGGTGAATGAATGATGCTTAGAACTGCAGAAGAAACTTCTATTTATCTTTTCTTTTTACCATGTAGCTCATCTAAAAAACTAGGTAGATTTCCTGGAGTCCCTATCACTGTACAATATAAAACATAATTCACTATAAAGCAAATGTGAATGTGTGGCCAAGAAGTGAGAAGTTGAATATTCAAATGGCATTTCCTTAGTGGCACCAGGAGAGCTCTGTGAAGTCCAGGCTTCTGAAGAAGACAGTGAAGGGTATCTTTGCCAACAAATGCAGGGAAACAAAATTATGTAAAGTACAAGCTAAGAAACTTCTTACTTGAGGTAGATGGTAAGTAATGAAAGATTACAGAAAACATAGTTCAATGAGTAGTTGTAGTTGATGCTGATCACATTGGGCACTGACCCAAGAGTTTAATCTTTTGTTCAATCTTACTACATCTTAATCTTGTGTTACTTAATCTTTTGTTTAATCTTACTACATTTGGGGGAAGTATGAGTGGAAACTTCTCTGAAGTCGGTATATTTATTAAGTAGAATGCCTAGTAGGTCACAGCAAATGCAATGAAAACAATGGAGAAATGAGACATTAACAGGAAGAGGAGCAGGAGTACGTCTTGCCGCCCCACTTATGTTCTACAATATGTTATTTTCATGGTTATGGTTAATGGGAAAAACATAACTAAGTGAGAATACAAAACAAAATGCCTTCTGAGTGATTCATGTGGAATATTTTCCTTGGTCATTGGAAATATAATTTTGTGAATGAAACTACTTTGAATATTGTTAGGCATTGTACTGTCAAGGAAACTGGAACAGTTTTATAACTCTTGTAAGATTGTGTAAGACTGATATGTTCAGTCTTCTACCAAGCTGAATAACTGCTGAGGTATTATTCACCAATGTGAAAATAAAACTCTGTTAATTAGTGTACTCCATCAAGAGAAATTGAAACCTACCCATATTACCCCATAATTTTGTGTTTACTCATCTGTAAAATGTGGATTGTAAAAGCTTCTTTTCACATGAAAGTGTGTGAAGACCAAATGCTCATGCACTGGAAGATATTTTTTTATATTCTATGATGCATTGTAAAAATAAATCATTTTTTCTAAATTGTGTGTCAATTTCATTTTGTAATTGACATGGTTCCTACACATCTATAAACAACAGCCATGAAAAGATGTTATCGTCTGAATAAAACATGTGACTTCCAAACGCCATCCAATCTGACATCCTTTAGATGTCATTTCCTCCAGAGCATTGTTCTTTGCACCTTCATATCAAAGAGATGTTTAATATTCACTATGAGCATCAGTGAATTCCAGGGCTCTGTATGTAACTACGATTAACAAGTTGTTAACTTGTGCACAGAGATAGAAACATTTGAAGGGCAATCCTATTTTCAAACATGGACAATTATTTCACATGTCTACAAACTGTTAGTTAAAGAAGTAAGTGTAGTCTTCATTGTCATAGTTTTGCTATTAAAATGTGGTACACTGTGTTAAATTATTTTTACAACAGTCCAAATTTTAGTTGTAGGTCTTCCTTAAAGCACCCTTGCAAGCTTCTCAGTTTCATCTTCTAACACAGAGGATAAAGCCATTGAAGAAAGTTCTCACAAGAGCAAACCAAAGGCATGTGTAAAAAAGCAATATGCAGTCACAGGCAGGGAAAACAAGCAGTAATATTTTCCAGTACTTTTTCAGTTCCCAATTTTGAGTGGTTAAAAAAATACTTCTATGTAAAGTTTGTGTTTATGTGAATGAGTTATTACTGACCAAAATATGTGTCCTGACTCTGTGATTCCAAGTAACATGTTTTGTAGTCAACAAATCAGAAGTTCGTTGTATAGCTCTTGTCCATAGAAATCACTTTTAAGAGGATAAGGCTACATGGCCACATTCAAATCTCACCTCCATACACCCCTTTCTTTTAATGCTATGATTCTGCCAGGTATTCCCTTTCTCAGTTGACCAGGTTAGAATCAGCTGACCTATTAGGATCCCCATTCTGAGGTCAGTAAATGGATATTGAAAATCCCCTGAGAACATCAAGGTCTGTATTTTTCTTTTTGCTTGCTTCCTGTTCTCTTCAACTCTATGTCTGCATATTATTCAGGCTGTTTTGCAGCATGAGGCCAAGGTTGAGTGGCATCCTTGGAGCAAACTGTAAACCCCTTTCCAGGTCTGTAAGTTGAGAAAGATTTGTTCTTTCTCTCCTTATTCTCTCAAGACAAGGACAGGTAGGAGAAGAAAATTGACATTGTATTATCTCTGTGTGACCATTTAAACCACCTGTTTGTTTTTGCCATTCAAGCTACGTGATCAGTTTTATTAATCTTTTGGAACATTTCATGTGTTTTCTTCTTTTAGGACTTCGAAACTACAGTGGATTTTACTTGATTTCCTTTGCCCTTCCAGAGGGCATTTTGAAATTCTTTCATGAGATGAGATAATTTTGTCTAATTTATGACATTTTTGCCTAGCTGAATTTTCTTCAATTATGTATTTTACAAGATTATTTATTAAATATTAAATTTGTACCAAGGAATGTTAATTTTTTTATTGATGCTTTAAATATGTTCATAATGACTACACATCATCTTGGTGAATTAATTCTTATGTGCATTTTTAGGGGCAAATGATTTATACAGAAATGGTATTCCTAGAAGAGGGTTATCTACATTGCTCTTCTTTACAATCTCCTTCTAGATGTTTCCTAACGTGTGTAGACCACAGTAGATTTTTTAGTGATTTTTTTTAATTATTTCAGAATTTCATAGATTAGATATATTTTGACTAAATCTACTCCTTTTTCTATTCCTTCAATTTCTCCACTTTCAGCCATTCTCTTTTCCATCTCTCCACTATCAGCCATTCTCCTTCACATTTCATATACTCTATTTATAAAACCCATTTAGTGCTTCCTGTATGTGCACAAGTATAGGACTATATACTGGAGAATAGGTAGCATATCAGGGATCACATGCCTTATGGAAGCTCAATTTTGTTTCCTCAGTACCCATCTCTTTTCAAAGTGATGAGCTAGGATGATGACTTGATGAGTCAGTCCTCTACCCATGCCTCATATTTATTTTGAGTCGTGCAGACCTTGGGACATCAGTCACAATTACCATGAACAATACAAACAATGGTCCTGTAATGTCCTGCAAATGCTGTTTTTCTGCAGAAATCCACTACTTCTGTCTCTTGTTTATGTTTCCTCTCCCATGATGATTCGTTGGTCTTGGAAGAAGATGTCATTTATATGTTTTATTTAGTGCTGATCACTCCATTGTATCTTAGTCTTTGTAGGTCAGCCAATTATGGGTCTCTGTATTAACCATCTACTGCAAGAATAATTGGTTTGATAAGAGTTTAGAGACTCACTAATTATGTGTATAAAGATAAGAACATAGGGATCAGTTTGGCCCATCTACCAGAATAATAGTGTTAAGCAATGCCCTACACGGCCTATGATTTAGCAAGCCACTGACCTAGTTTACAGTACCAGGCACAAATTTTATCATGTAAAACAGACTTTAAAGACTATCAAAAGTAGATGCTTATACCTATAACATCCAGGTCATTATTGCACCAGTGTTCACATCTTTTCATGTCACCTATTATTGTAACTTTTATGATTAATAGTAATGTGTGATTATTGACTTACTTTGTGCTCTGGATACATGGATAGAGTTTTCCAGCACTGTGAATGCAGGCAAATAGGGATGAAGCTTAGAGATTAATAGCAGTTTGATTTCTCCATGTTTTGAAACTCAACTATATTCTGTCTTCAGTAATACTGACTTATTATTAAAATATGCATAGTAGAAAGAACAATGGTAACAGCTTATCGTGTTTGTGTGGAGATGTTCTTTGAGAGCCCACTGACCAACACCTCATAGGGAGATAACTAGTACCTGGCACTGGACTTTTAACTTGGTACTCTTTGGTGCCTAGAGACCCCATAATATGGTATCACCATTTAAACTCCATTTTTTTTCCTTCTTTATTTTGTATTTAACAAAAAAACAGTAACATGAATTTAAAATGAGGAAAAGTTAACAATAACTATGAACAGGATAAGAATCATAAGCATGGCTTATCAAGGGTGGTAATGCAAATAAGATTGCTACACATATATTTACTATGTGTTCAGCTTTCCCTCTGAAATTTTTTTTCCCATCCCTGTAT
>PVIH01023985.1:0-12488 GCA_004025045.1 Sigmodon hispidus
TTCTTCTTCTCCTTTTTCCTCCTCCTCCTCCTTCTTCTTCTTTTTAGTAATTTAAAGGTTTGAGTGCATACCTTTAATAATGTCAGTGATTTTGGAATGAATTTTGCATATGATACATTTAACTCAAGTTAATAGAAGATAAAAATATATTTCCTTTAATATTTTATTTAATTGAATTTATAAGTTCTCATTAGACTAAACAATAAAATTGCATTGGCAATCTTCATTAATACCCACCATTCTGAATTAGATTTAAACCATTAATTACCTTTTATTTACTACATTTACTCTTGTTTTGTAAATTTTTTGAAATACGCAAAGTATTCATCTGGACAATTAGGTACTTAATTTGAATAAAGTAATTTCTAAGAATATATTTGGATTCTTTCTCTATGACTTTCTCATTTTTTTCTTTGTTATACTTCTCTTTTGTCTTTCCTCTCTTTCTTTTTTCCTTTTCTGTGAGACAGATTTTTCTTTGTTTAACAGCTCTGGGTATCTTGGAACTCACTTTGTAAACCAGGCTGGCCTCAAACTAACAGAAATTCATCTGCCTCTGCCTGGAATCTTGGGCTCACACATTTTTTTTCCATCTACTTCTTCTTGCCCCCCTTTCTCCTTCTTGTTCATTTTGTCCTTATGGTCTACCTATTTCTGAGATGTGGGAAAATAAACTTTACTTGTATATTTATTCTCATATAATTACATTTTTGGAAAACAAAACCACGTGAGATTTTTTTTTTTTTCTAATTGGGGAGTCTAATGATTGGTGGTTTATTCCCAATATACTTAAGCCCAGTAAAGTTTGACAAAAAGTTTTCTACTGTGATGCAATCCTCAATTGCACATGAAGCATAATTACACTGAAACTCAACTCAGGGCACAACTCATTTCCTTCAAGAAGGGGTCTGGAGATACAGTAGCTTTATAGCTTAAGAGCCTAACGATCTGAGCCTGGTCTCAGTCATATAGATAGCAGAAATGTCATTTTGGCTGTTAACCACCTCTGGTCCTGTTTGTGGGATCTTGGGGACACTCTAACTATGAGAGTAATGTGAATTAGTAGCCACTTCTGGTTCTCATTGTAAGAACTTGATATGGCCTGGCCTGCAGTAGGATTATGCTGATGATGTTGTAAATATTTGCCTCGCTTAAGGGTTTAATAAAAAGCTGATTGGTCATAGGCAAACAGGAAGTGTAGGCGAGTCTACCTGGCTGAGAAAAGTCTGAGTACTGAAAGAACAGAGACACTGCTAGACACAGAGCTGCCAGAAAGCAAACAAGCTGCCAAAGTCGCCAGAGCAGCCAGGAGACATAGAGAAAATGCTGCTCTGAGAAAAGGTACCAAGATAAATGGCTGAAGAAGATGAGTTGAGTTCAGATGAAGGAGTTAGCAAGTCTTATGCCTGGGACCTAGTTCAATAAGCATAAAATAATAAAAGATTATTTGTGATTATTTTAGGGTAAGCGGGTCTGAGAGTGGCACGAAAACTTTTGGTCCAGGCCCGAAAGTCCGGGCCAGAACCATTTACAACACTGGCCAAACAGCTAACACAGATCACCAGGCAGCCAGTCATTTCCAGTTCTCAGCTTTTTTCATGGAAGAACAGATTTTTCATTTTCCCCATTGGGAAGACAATTCTATATTATTAACATTCCAGCTTTCTTGGGGCTGGAGAGATTGCTTAGAGGTTAAGAGCACTGACTGTTCTTCCAGAGTTCCAGAGTTCAATTCCCAACAACCAAATAGTAGCTCATAGCCATCTATGATGACATCTGGTACCGTCTTCTGTATACTGGTAAATAAATAAATCTTTTAAACAGAAAAACAAACAACAACAAAAAGGAAAAAAACAAAATTCCTGCTTTCTCTAGAGATCTGTGGGCACAAGGATGTTATGCTTACTCTTTCATGCATTTATAAAACATTTTTTTTAATTCTATTTCAACTTCATTTATCTCCCTCTATTTTTGCCATATCATTCACCTCTCCATAGGTCCCTTGTCTATATTCAGTTAATTTTTTTTTTTTTTTTTTGGTTTTGAGACCCAACCATTTTTATGATTCAGAAATCACTAAATCACAGTGAACTTTTCATTTGGTATAAAACTTTGCCTTGAGCACATTAGAATCAAAAGGCAAATGCAAAGACTCTTGACAATGACTGATTTCATAATCTGATTAATAAAGGTTCGAAAAAAGAGACTTACTAGTCTCTACTGGACAACTGAAATCCTGAACAATTTATATTGCCACATTTAAGTTTTGGACCAATCATCTAATTTCTTTTGTGACGTTCAAAATTTGTAATCAGATCTCAAGGTAATGAAATAGAAAAAGGTATGCTTCTGCAATTACGTTTTTTTTTTTTTTAATTGTGAACTGTACCAAACCAGAGATTTTTGAGATTTGAAAAGGTAACCATGACACATAATCAGAGTATAGGTGAAAAATCCATCATTTTACAAACTAATTGTTGGTATTTGAGCCTTTTTACAACAAACTTTCTCAATTCTGTTGGTGTTATATTAGTTTTATTTGAACATATACAGGTTCACTGCAACCTATAACAGTATTTAAAATCCTTTTATTATAGCTTACTTATTCCTGAAGTTAACTATCCATCTTCATTAGTTGTATTAGGATTCTTGTTATATTCAGTAAAATTCAGTACCCATTCACCTGGTACTATTTTCAAATATTTGCATATATAACCGAAAGTCTCTTACTTCTTATCACTAATAGTAGATTATTTCATTTTCTATTTAATTTTTAAATGAATTAGTATAATTGTTTTATGAAGAATTATTATAATTTTTGTTAATTATTTTAATATGGTACTAAGGGTGGGTATAAATATTAAGAACAGAAGAGATGAAATTAAGACAGATTGTAGGATTTAGAAAAATGATGAAAATCAGAAGGATCTTCATACTTGAACATAATTAAATCATCTAAGAAAGTATTACATGAAATTTATATTATGATATATATTACATTATATTGCACTATATTCTTATGGTGATTTTTGAAAGAAAATGAATTATTCTGTACCTTTTGAATTTGAGAACACAAGAAGAAATTTTTAATAGTCCAGAAACAGTACCCTCACTGGAGGGAAACTTGGAGTACTTTGATTTAGAACTTGCCATTTTCTAGAAGTAGAAGAAACCCCAGGAATGGCAGAATATTTATGGTAGAGGCAAGGTGTAGTCATTGAGCTATTGATATCTCAGAAATAATGGTATGGTGGCTGTGGTAAAACATTTGAGATTACATTACTTTTTTGATCTTGATACAAAAACATATGAAGAAAAAAAGCTTGATATTTATATTAAGGACTTCCAAGACTGTGGTGTAAACATATGCCTAGTTTTCTTATTTCCAGTTGAATAGTGATTGAGTAAGATATTACATGGATAAAAAGCATGACTCTATTCATAATAATAATAAAAAAGGAAAAAAAGAAGTAGTATTTGAGAACAATGGTATTTTTTAAAAAAATATATACAACTTTAAACAAGATGCTTAAAAGTTCTTTTTTAAAAGAACATCCTGGGAAGAAAAGTCAGCTTTACCATTAAAGTACAATGTATCCTATGATAAGAGTGGAGAAAAAGTATAAAAGACAAGTTCTAATCAAACTATTCTTTCAAGAAGAGTTAAAAGAAATACACAAAAATATCTTCAGCTTTAAAGTTTATCACTATGAGCATAAAACCCAAAGAACAACAGAACCATATGTTGCATAATCAGGGGATACACACTTGTTATGTCTAAGTAAGGATGTTCAATCTGTCCACTGCTATGAAGTACAGAGTTTGAATACTTAATGAGTGTGAACAGCATTAAAATAGGTAAAAGTGATAAAAAATGAAATGGAAAGTTTATATTATTCTAGTATGCATATACTATGGATCTGTGCATAAGAAATGAAGAACTACAGTAAAAACTCATAGACATGACAAACAATTGTTAGAAGTTTTACAGTAGCTTCAAGGTAAAGGTTGAGCTAAGAGGCTGAGTGCTCAGTTCTAAGTGATTTATCTATATTGACCCCTTAATACCATGGGAACTGTTTTCTAGACACAATGAGGCTGTCATGAGTGAGATTCCTGAAAAGAAGTTGTGTCTGAAAGTGAATGAAAAGATCTTGAAAGGAGTCTGTGTCTTCAGATAATGATGAAATATCCATACTGGAGAGAGACTGAAAATCAACTACTTTGAATCATTAAGAACTCTATATTGGAGCTAACATCTTTTGATAATAAATTAAATCCCTTTTGTAAACTATTAATTGAGTAAAACACTAGCTTTTACCAATCCAAAGCTTCCCATAGAGGGAATAGAATACTAACCTAGCCAGAAAACCTTCAACTTACAATTTGTCTTGCCTACAAAATACTCTTGGGTAAAGGTGATATAAAACTTGTTGGGGTGGTCAACGAGGAATGGTCTGGCCTGAGACTGACGCCATAAGAGGAAGTCTACCCATAGCACTCTTTGGAGGCCAAGGCATAGAGGCTGGATATCCCAGAGAACTAGGATAGTTCCAAATACATCTGATAATAAAAATCAATTAAATGATTTCAGATTTTAGTCTACTATACCAGGAGACCAGAACGTAGCATAACCTTCATCAAAAATGCTTCATATAGCAACTAATGCGCGCAGATGCACAGAACCACAGCCAAACATGAGAGGCTTGGAGAATCCTGCAGAAGAGTGGCAGGAAGAATTGTTGGGAAAAAAGGGGTCATGGATACCACAAGCAAATGGCTCACAGAATCACCTAACCAGGGCTTGTAGGATCTCACAGCAACATAAGCAATAATCAGGGAACCTTTGAGCCTGTGCTAGGTCTTCTACATATACGTTATAAATGTGTTATAATTGTGTAGCTTAGTGTTCATGTGAGAAATCTAACAGCATGAGCAGGAAGCTGTCTTTAACTCTTTTGCCATATTTTGAGATCTTTTTTACCTACTGGGATGCATAATCCAGCCTTAATAGGAGGGGGGTATGCTTAGTATTATTTTAACATTATATGCCAGGTTTTGTTGATATCCCTAGATGGCCTGTCCTTTTCTGATGGAAAATGGGAATATCTAAATATAAGAGTGAGTGGAGGTGAAAGGGGACCTAACAAGAAAGGAAGGAAGAAAAACTTGAAGGGATATAATATATGAGATAAATAAGTAAATAAATAAATAAATAAATAAATAATAAATAAGAGACAAGAATGTCATCAGAAAACATCTAGGACCTGTAATGGGATTGTGATCTCTTCCATTGTAAATAATTATCCTGCCTATTGATTTAATAAAAATACTGATTGGCTGAAAGCAGATAGGAAGTATGGGTGGGTCTACCAGACTAAGAAACTCTGGAAACAGGAAGAGCAGAGCAGAGACACCATGGAGACATCATGATGAGATGCTAGGACATTCAGAGGAAAGAAGTTGAAATGCTACTGAGAAAAGTTATGGTGCTGTATGGCTAATCAAGATCATATTCATGGGTTAGTTTAAGTGAAAGAGTTCCTTTTCCCAATGGTTCCAGAGGCTGTTCTTGATTCAGTGAGGTACCCAGAGCTCCAGCTAGTCATCACTGTAGTAATTTTCCTCATAATCCCTATCTTCTTGCTAATACAGACTCTTCCCCCTGCTCTCACCTGGATCAGGAACTCAGCCATGTATCTCTTCCTCCATCTCTATTCATTGTTGGATGTAGGTTCTGTGATGATGCTTAGTGTGGCTATCCATTTGATTATAGGGGAAGTTCTGTCTAGGTCGCACCTTCACTATTGGTTGGAGACCTAGCCATGGATAACCTGTGAGTTCTTGGAGGTTTCCCTAGCACCTGGTCTCTTTCTAACTCCACATTGGTGTCCTAATAAAGATCTCCATATCTTTTATTTTCTCCTTCTTTGTTGCTCCTCTCACTCAATCATCTATTTCTTTCCTCATTTGTTTCTACCTCTTCTTAGTTGCAACCCCTTATACTCCAAATTAGCTAAGGAGATCATCTCTCATTCCCTTCAGAGAAACAGCTAACACAGTCCTGATATTAATATGAGAAAATTAGACCTTCCTGGAGTGGATGTTCCACACTGAGTTGACCCACCTTGGGAATTCTTGTGCTGTTTTGGAAGGGGAGAGCCTGGGAGGAATTGGGAGGCTGGGAGGGAGGGGGATCAAGGGGATACATGGAATCATTTTCTTTTCCATTGTAAGTAATTGTCCCTCCAACTGGTTTAATAAAAGTGCTGATTGACTGAAGGCAGACAGGAATCATGGGCAGGGCTACCAGACTGAAAAAATCTGGGAACAGAAAGAGAAGAGCAAAGATGCCACAGAAAAGCCAGAGAGACACCAAAGAGACATCATGATGAGATGCCAGGACCCAGAGCGTGAAAGAAGTTGAAATGCTGCTGAGAAAAGGTTATGATATATAAGGCTAAACAAGATAAAATTCATGAGTTAGTTTAAGATAAAATAGCTAGCAAGTTATATACATGGGCCTCAGGTCAATCAGCAAGGAGAATGTAATAAGCATAAGCATATGTGTGTTTCTGTGGGACAGTGGGACTGTGAGACCGTAGTTCTATGGATCCATGTTCAGGCTGGAAAGTCCAGGTCAGAAATTTACTATAAGCACGTCTAAAAAATTATCCCTCATTTTCAATATACCTATATCTTTGGTATGCACACAAATGTGTTTAAATTGGCTTGATTTATGACTTTAATTGTTATATTAAACAATGTTTTATATTTAAAACTTTGGAATATAGAATTTGTTTGGGATAACATAAACTTATGTTTCTGAAACATGGCCACTAAGACTCCAGAATATACTATATTTTATTTCAATTAAGATGAGAGCTGTGATTTTTACACAGATATAATTAAATACATGGAATCATAGTAACTGGGTTAGTTTCATAAGATTAAGACAGTCAATATCCTTTAGAATATATGTATGTATTACATAATATTCAACACATGTTCATGTGAGTATACACACATGCACAGAAACATACACTTACTCTTAACACACAAACATATACAACACACATACACAAACATAGACACACAAGGATATTCATACACCTACAGAGACACACAGACACTCTCAGACAGGCACACACAGACTCAGACATTCTCACACAAACGGAGAAAATGAGAAGGTGGTGTTGGGAGGAACAAATAAGCTTAACAGAAGAGCTGATTACAGAAAAGAAAGACAACAGCGTAAATAATGTCAAAATACATTATATTCTTCTATGAAAATATCCTAATAAAACCTTTATTATGTGTGGTTAATATAATGCAGTAAATAGTACATTTAAATAATAAATAAATTTTGGGGATAGAAATTTTATGGGAAAACATCTATATCCATTGGTTGTTTCCATATGAGTATTTCATTTAAACTGAAATTACTAAAACCCCAGTAATGCTTCTTAAGTTCATAGAAAACAACCATATCTTGGTATTTTATGTTCAGAGCATTAATGTCTGTAAATCACATTTCCCATGGATAGAAAGATTAGATTTTAGAAAATAAAGAGTAATGGCATAGTCACGCTTTTATAAGTTTTCAGTGAGGACATTTGGTTATGTCATGTTACTCTTGTCAGAAGAATTTTCTTCACTCTAATGACAATGATGTTCTCTTTAAACAGACAGTGATTGAGTGGAAGATTATGTGGAGTTTGGGGAAGAAATCATGCAATCTAATTTGTTGTACCAATTTATAATGCAGATATAAAAAGATTCAAATTCTCCCTCATGAAATTCATTTGTGTTTAGTGGAGCTTAATAAAATGCAAAGGAGAATAAATTACTAATACTAATTGGTATCCAAAGGCAAATGTGTGATAATTTCCTCTATATCTAGCAAAGGAAAAATGTGTATCAAACCCATGAAAATGCAAATCATGGCACTAACCACCTGCTTAATGACAAGGGCAAGTACAACCTGTTTCTGTTACATAATTCATTTTCTATTTATCAAGAAATTTGAATAGTTGATGTCTGCTGAACAACAACAGAACAGGTGTTTTCTATGGAAAACCTTGCTGTTTTAAAGATGTTTGCATCCAAAAGAACATGAGGGCAGATCCCTACAAAAATGGAACTGTAAATCCTTTTTATTTTCTTCTTCTTTTTGAGGCTCAAAGATCACAATGTTTAATCTTTTCAAGGAGATTACTGTCTTTCTTTTCAAAGAGCAAAAATTTCAGGGGAGTTTTAAAAAGATCTAAAAATTATTGTTCTTGGTTATAAAGATGGAGTTTGCCTAAGATTCATGAAGTCTTGAATTCCAACCCAGCTTTACAATGTACATTTTCCTGAGTACAATCATATAAACTTCATAGAGGTATTCAAACACAATAACTGCTCTTATATAGAAGATAGTAACTTCTCAAAGAGTTAAATCACATCTCAAAAAGATTAAAACGAAGTAAGGAAGTGGGATTCATATTTTGCATTTAGATATATATCAGTTATGATAAAACAATTGCCAATGTACACAAACACACACATTATGTGTATGTAATTTAAAATGATCAAAGCATTGTGTATTCTACTCTTACTGATTTTACCCTAACAAAATTATGCTCTCTGTGTGTATATCTATGTGTATATCTATGTATATATTTATATAAAGTCAAAAAATTTTATAGTGTGTAGTTAGTATATCTAGGCAATCACCAATGATATTTTAATCTCATAATATATTTTAAAAATTCAAAAATAATACCCAAATAATGTGAATTACTATCACTGTAGTATTTATAAGTTCAAGAATGACAAGTAGGTAAACCTATTGCTATTTTATTTAAGGTTTCTTCCATAGGAGAAAATGTTCCTGGTACTGCAAATTTGGGCAAGAACTCAGGATTTGTAGCTCATTTTTACTTTGTTAAATGTACATAAACCCCTAAATTATTCTGTATACTTTATAGATTTTTCCAGGTTTTAGATCTCATTGGTGAAGTTTCTCTGTATAGTAGAGGATAGATAATACAGAACCTTACAACTGGTCAAAGTTTAGAGAATATGTAACTGGGGAGTTCTTAGTTAGAAATGGGAAAGCTATATCATACCTGACCCTACTGCTCAGGAGTATCACAGAAAAGAAGGAAGAGAATATAAGTGTCAGATATAGGGCAGGATCTGAGGAAAGTATGTTTTCTGGACAGCAGAGACAACAACACATATGAAATGATGATGCCTATATGGTGATTCTTTGAATGAGAGTCTAAAGCCTGCACAAGTCATATTAGTAGAATGGAGTGGGAAGAAGTTCATGAACTCCTACTCTGAACTGAGAACTGTGAATAGATGATGGCTCCTGAAGAAGGAAATTTAGTTTGCTATAAAGGTGTTTCCCCCTTGTATGCTGATCATACTTCTAATGGATGGCTTCACAGCCAAGTGTATATCTATAATACATATTAAAATCAATGTATTACAAAATTTATATTAATCTACATTATTTATATATTCTTATTTATATAATAAAATGAGAAATCATTATAGTGAGGTAGGAAGTTTTGTGGTTTTGGGAAGGGCAGGGAAATGCTGAAGTTTAAAAAAGCAGAAAAAAATCATTTTATGAATTTCTCAGACTTAATAAACTATTTGTAATTAAGTTTCTTTTCATTTATTTTTCACTTCATTTTTTTAGTGAAAATATATTTATTTACTTTTTAAATACAATAGCTGCCAGCAATACACTGGTGTTGATGTTCTAGAGAGAAGAAAAAATGCAAGCATTCTGTAATGAGTTTTTATTCCTACCAAGGAACTTCATAAAGAAATACTCCACCTTGTTGGCTCAACATTATGACTTGGGAGCTGAATTTTTAGGGCTTGAGACTTAAATTTTTTCCACGACAAAATAGTTTTAGTTGCCCCCCACTTTAATAATTGTAAAGATGAACCTTTAGATGTCTTACTGTGAGTTTCACTAACAAACACTCTCTCCCTCTGAATCAAATGATGGTTGCATTTTTATTGAGACCATCTAGCCTCATAGGTAGAAGCTATGTCAAAATGAAGCTTGCATTTTCCCCAGCTACAGGTTATAGAAAATCAGTAAAAATGTATCATGAATATGTATTTCTTACTTTCTATGACAAATTCTATGCTTTTGTTAAATGTGGGGCAAAAAAAAATCAAGTACAAGTGTGAAAGTTCAGAAGGTCTTCATTTTTGAAACCATTTCTAGTCATGAATATCAATACTACATATAAAATTCTGTATAATGACTGTAATGAAGAAAGCCACTGAAGTGACATGTAATCTATAATTGAATAGTATAAATATTTTCATCAAAATTTTCCATACAACTTCTAAAGTCTACTTCTGAAAAATTTTAAGGTGTCCGTAGAATGAAACTTGAGTGTTGAGATGAGCTTTTCATTTCAGATTCAGGGAGCTATGAACTTAATCAAATTTATGCCTATTAAATTTCCACATATCATGCAAACAATATTCATATTTTTCAGCAGTTACAGATGTCATATGTCCACTTATTTTCATCATTTCCTCCAATTTTAATAAAATCAAATCAGTACATAAAATCATAAATTTTGTTGTGTAGAAATTTATTTGAAAGGCAATCCCATGATATATAAAAGATGAGTCTATATATCAAATTAGTATAGGTTTATGTCTTCAACTTATATGTGAGATAGATTTTAATAGTTGAGAAATAAAAAATTATTTCAGTTTTTCTCTTAAGTTTTTATATGACTAATTTGATTAATATGGTTTAAATTCTTTTTATTAAAAATCATATGTATGCACAAATTCAAACTTTTTCTTTTTCTCCCCACCAAACAAAATTAGCACTTTAAAAACAATACATGAATACAATGAAAACAAATACTCTTGCTTTGAATATTATCAAGTGGAAATTCCTCTACAACATGCAAATTAGAACAAATCACTTTCCCTGAAAATAGGAAATTAGTGTGAAATACATATCATTCCTTATCTTGCAATTCACAAGGGTTTATTATACTTGCATCTAACATAGATAGAACTTTACAGTCAGTTTCTTCTTTACCATATGAAATACACATATTTTTAAAGGCTAGCTTTTTCCTTCAGGCACATTTATGTTGGAAATTGTGGAATCATAAAAAATATTCTTGTAATGAATTTTTAAAGCACTTACACCCATTATAAGTAGTTCTAGGTTTAAAGATGTGACCAAACACTAATTATTTTAAATTGTTTATGCAAAATTGAAATTATATCCTTTGAAAGAAGGAGATTCAGGTTGCAATGAGAAACTTTAAACAGATGGATAAAAAGCATTACTGCAGGATAAAAATGTTGAATTTATTATGATATCACATAAACTTTTAGCTACTGAGATGTGACAGGCAATATATAGATCTTCCCAATAATAAGTCATATTTATTGAAGCATAAAAGGAGATTTTTTGCCTAAAAAGGACTATTTAAGCCATCCCAAAATCTACCTAGGAATTGGTACATTAAAAAAACATACCCTGTATTTGTGAAAATGAGCCCATTCCAGCATGCCTTGAATATTACTCACTGTTTATGTGTCTGTACTGTATCATAAAATGCACATTTAGGTAGTTTTCTACAACAAATCAATTAAGAACAATGGAGAATATATTTATGATACTTATCAATATGGTCTGCTCTTACTCAGAGGTTAAAAAGGAGAAGTAAAGCATAAGGAGAAAGAGGAGAAATGACAGAAGAGGGACAGAGAGTGAAGGGTAAAGAGAGAAAGGAGAAGGAGAGAGAGAATAGAGGGTTTTATTTAAGATCCTGAGAGATTCAGTGACAGATGTGTGTCAGCATGAGACACTATATTAATTTAATTCATTTATGTGACCATAAATAAAACTGTGTAATTTATCATTAAATTATATAACATCCAATTATTTTCAGAGGAAAAACACAAAAATGTATGAGTAAAAAATAAAAATATATAACATCAAGACCTTCAAAATAAGTTTATATTTAATATATCATTCAATTATTTACAAAAATGAGATTAAAATAATGAAAGAAAAATTTGCTTCCCACCCAATCAATATATCAATAAAGATATTACAAAAATTACTCCCAATTTTGTAAGGTATGATGTGCCAGATTAAAAGAAAACAAAAGTAAATTTATCTGCGGTTTATATTACATATATAATACATTTTATATATATATATATATATATATGATTGATGCAATTTTAGGTTAATCATCATCTATTAAATTAACATGACAATATCATAAAATATGCATCATTCACATAAAATAAGCTATAACCTCAGTAATTTCTTGGTAATACAGTATTGTTAAGCACTGGCCTGTGCTATAAGCAAAAATTGTATGCCTGTCATATTTAAATGGTATTTTCTGTCTGACCAGTAGTTTTTTTTTTCTTCTTTATTTTGTATTTATCAAAAAAAACAGTAAAAAGAATTTTTA
>PVIH01023985.1:12588-23821 GCA_004025045.1 Sigmodon hispidus
GGAAATGCAAATAAGATTACTACACATATATTTTCTTTGTGTTCAGCTTTCCCTCTGAATTTTTTTTTCCATCCCTGTATATCCCTATTGAAGGTCCCCTCCCCCTCCCACCACATCTGATCATTTTTCTTCTCTGCAACTCCCCATCCCCTCCCTTGGCAGGGAGCCGTCAGTCCTATGGTCACACTGGCCCAACAATTCATTACCTACACCAACACTTTCATTTTATTTCCCTTCTGCATTTACTATTACTTGAAATGAATTCAGCATTTCAATTGGTGTAACTGTGTTTTTTATACACAACTATATATAACAGACTGCTACGTAATGATATTTGAAAGTTATAATTAGAAACATTTTTATTCCAAGGACCCAACTGAGGCATCAAATTTGTCATATACTTAGTTATAATGTGAAGAACTAGATAGAAACATTTCTTTGGTTGCAACAAATATTTCCTATAATTTAGGATTCTGATGATACTGTTTGTTAATTCATGCAATTATTAAGCACTCAGCATTACATTAGCTATTCCTAAAGCAGTAAAGTTTCATTAATTACTATGCCTGAACCAATTTATCTTCTTACATATAACAAGTCTATTGTTGTGATGTAGTAAAACCTAGGAGATATATACTCTAAATTTGGTTTCTATTTTCAAGAGAACAAATATTGCATAAAAAATAAAGAAGTAACTCAAGAAAGGGATGCTATAGAATTAATAATAGTGTCACATTTATGGAAATGATTTTATAGCAGCATGTTATCAGCATCTATCACATTGAATAAATGTGAAAATAAATATTCAAATTTCTACACATTAATGCTGTACATAACTAGCTTGCTTCCCATTCATATCTGATCAGGTAACTACTAAAGCAGAAATTGCAAAACAATGAAAATGATCCAAAACGTGAAGTGAAATGAGAAGTTTCCATAAGACCATTATTTTGAAATTTAAAAGTCCTCTTTGCCTGGTTTCATCTACTTACCTGCAAAATTCATGATTTCAATTTTTATTACATGTAGATGGAATTTTATAGTGTATAACTGGCACACTTTCTATCTATTTATTGTTTGTTGGACATTTATATCATTTGATTTTCTAACTATTACAAATGGAGTTAGTAGATAGGACCACACTATCATGAGCTGAACAAGATGGCATCAAAGAACATGCCAAATTACATGGAGAAAAGTTACAAGTGGAATGTTTAGAAATATTTGTAACGTGATTCCTACACAAAATATATATTATTTAAAAAGTTGCAATATGTACATACAATTTGTTTATAAGCCAATATAATTTGAAAATTAGTGGGTTGTTACCTCAATGACTGGCATGATAATATTTCAGACAAATTCTGGGGGAGAATACAATGACTTTGTCACTATTGCATCCTAAGTCTAGGATCAGAAGTTGACTCAGATGGTGGTCGTCACAGGTAATTACTGACTTATTTAAGACTGAAACTTGAAGCCCAATTTTGCTATAGACCATAGTGTTCTTTCTCTGGTATATAGCAGTAAAATCATGCAATATCTGCTTTATTTATGAACAGGGTAGTCATTAATTAAATGTAGATATTAACAATGCGAAGTATAAAGTTATTTACACATAAAAAAGAAACACTTCATCAATTAAACACTAATAAATAAATGAATAAAATGACACCGAGGATAAAGGGAAATAGCTGAAACTTTTAAAGAAAATTGAAAAATATTAATTTTATTTTATAAAATTATTTTATAGGTCAAATATTTTACATTCGAGAGAGTCAGAAAGCTCAAACAGTGATGTCTAAGGGAAGATGTTGAAATCTGTGAGTCTATTTATATTTAGTTATAATTATGCCTAAATACTAGTGATTCATATAATAAACATTAAAATAAAATAATATAATAGTAGATATGGAGGAAGACTATAGCCCAGAGGCCTGAGTCTGTCTAGTTGAAGAGAATATTGCCAGTAGTTACTATGGTCTTTTGTTGGTTCACAAATGTGCATGTGCAGTCATATTTTTCCCAAAGAAAGTTCGATGTGAGTGAAAGAATTAAGATGATAAAAAGACTGTATATGATAGCTGTCTTGGACAATCTGTAAGAAAATATCACTACAAATTTGTCTGAAGCCAACCAGATATCAAATTATCCTTGAGATATTCTTCATAATTTCTTAGTTACCTACTTTATACATATAGTACAAAGTATACAATATACATAGAGGCTCTAGATCTACCTATGTACTTATTATTGGATAATAAATATTGAGAATATATAAAGAGAATATTTTGTTGAAGATATTTGTGAATTACAGAAAAGAGCACCCATTTGTCAAGTGAGAAAATGTGTTATCTATCAAGTTTGAAGTATGACAGCAACAAGAAACAGCACTGAATTTGGAATAAGCTGTGCTTCAAGCAAACCTTGGATATCAATTGATAATTTAGAAATAAGAACACATATAGAATTTGAAGCATATCTCGATTATCCTGATTATATTAATGCCTCACCAAATTTAAATAAGAAACATTAGCACATCTATTTTAACAATATGCAAGGTATAAATTATCAATAGCTAACTTATTAGTTTTTAGTGTTTTATTATAAAATCATGTTACTAATGCAAAAATTGAGAATAGTCTGACAAGTGATAAACAAATCAATGTTCTTCTGTACTGTGATCTCTTCCCTTTTGTCTTCTCAGAATAGTTCCATCATTATACTTGCAAACTTCAAAAGTGTTAATTGTACTGTTAGAGATCCAATAAGCAAAGCAGCACAGTAACCTCACTCATATTTTTATTACAGGTTATTCTAGCCTGCAAACTTACAACTTGTAATTTCTTATTATTTCTTACTATAACTTTAAAGCAATGAGTATTCATGTCAACTTTTCAAATCCAACAGAATTCTCCATTACTAAAAAAAAGAATCTATATTATTTTAACTTTACAGAAATACACAATTATAATTTTTTTAATGGCACAACTTGAAATAAAATGTCTATTTTTCAATTGGGCATTTTCAAAGCCTGTCCAGAGTAGAGTCAGAGGTGAGAGGAGTCCGGCTGCTGGGCTGTTCATCCAAAGAATTCTTGACACCCAAGGGTCTGATCTCAGGCTCTATCAGCAGACAGTCCCTAGGCTTTAGCTCTGAGGAGCCTCCTCTAGGGACCCCTAGCTTGCCTGGCTGGGCCCTGTCTCCAGGGAAAACTGCATATTCAAACAAGGACTGAGGACTGCAATTGAGCATTTTCAAAGCAAAAGTGAAAGACAAACACAATGAACATAACAACTTATGTAGATGGTTTTACAAGTACCTATGTTACTTAGCTGGTTTGTAATATCTCATTCATTCTTATTTATGGGAATGTGAATAAATAAAAATAAGGACACATTTCTGAATATTCACCTTCCCTATACAGCATGTTATCACTTGTCTTTTCATAGAGCGATAAAAATAAATATTCTCCTAGAGTAAGATTTTAGTGGTTCAATTTAACTATTCAATTCTTAGTAAAGTGGTGGGTTTAAATAACAGAATATGTTACAATAGAAAGTACTTAGCCTAACATAGAAAACTGTGTTTTTGAGACCCAGAAATTTAAAACAAAAAACCCACTCTCTAAAAGAAAAAGATTTCAGTTATATTAAAGTATCCTTAAGTAAAATAATGAATTGGCTGTGATTTTCCAACACCAGAGCAAAAAGGACAATAAAGAGTACATTATCAGAGTTGATGACTCAACATATATTGAAATAGATAACTCACTTTGAACTCCATGGGAGCGTACTATTTTCCAGGTTTCTGATGCCACTTCTTTGACATCAACTTGATAGTGATGAATAGGCACACCTCCATGGGAGTCAGGTTTGTTGAAGAAGATCTTGGCTGTGGTCTGAGACAGTTCTATTATCTTCACTCCATGGGGACTGGAGGGCACATCTACAAAGGAAATGATCTGGACAATGAGGATGGCTGTTACTAAGAGTCTGTGCTAGAAGGATTAGACATGAAGTGACCATGTGAAGCATACTGATAAGTGTTCCTGCTTATTCAGAAAAAAACAGTCTTTAAATGAAATTACAAGTATAAAGCATGCCACATGCACTGTAGAGCAAAAAATGGAAGAGAACTGGCAAGTATACTTTAGCTGTGAAAGGAATCATGAAGAGTATATTTTTTGAATAGCAGTTGTTATTTTTTTTTTAATTTTCTTCAAGACTGCTTCATCTTTCTAAAGTCTTCCATTGTGACTGGTGTGTTTCAGGACTTTTTTTTTTCTAGTGAGGCATTTTTAATGATACATTAATTGAGATTATACTGAATCTATATATAACCTCAGGTAGTATTTTTTAAAAATGAGAAATATTTCATGTCAAGAATAAAGACTATACATTTCTTTATTCATTCAAACCAATTTATTTTATGGTTTTTTTTTTGTGTGTGTAGAGATATTTCCTCTCCTTGGTTCGTTATTTATTATACATCTTAAATTCTTTGACTTTGGTTATTTAGGGGTTATTTCCTTGATTATTTTTCAGGTATTTTAATAGTATCAGTACATACAAATATTTACTAAATGTATGTTGATTTATTTTCTGTTTTAATTTTTAGACTTTTTGTTTATCATCTTGCCTGGGAATAGTTAGGGTTTATATATAAGATTATTCAAATAAAGATAAGATGAATGTGAGTTATTACTCTACTACATAATTCCTTCAGGTAGGATATTTAATACTATGTTAAATAAAAGTGGTAAAAATTATTCATTCTTGTATTATTCTGCTGCCACAGCCTCTTCCAAAGAACACAATGCTACCTGTGTGTTTGACATAGATGACTTTTGTGGCCTGTCTTATGCTGAGGTATCCCAGAGCTAGACATTGTATTATCCGACATTAGTTTGTAATGCAGAACTATTATGGCTGAAGCAACATGGTCCCCAGTTTTCCTGAGGCAGCACACTATTTTCTTTCTTCACAAGATGTTGGGTATGTTCTTTCTAGATTCTAATATTGTCTTCAATTCTGAGGACTGGATAGTTGAGAACAATGGGAGTTAATGATGGAGGCTCTGAGTTAGGCTTTCCTCTTTTAGACACTAACAATGCACAAAGTAGCATCATGACGTCAGAAGACACTGACGTTTATAAACCGTTTGTTTAATTTAACCTTCAATCCTGTCTTTTCAGTATTTACTCTGGTTTCCTACTTTAACTTTTTCTTATATACCATATAGATTGAAAAGTCTAAGTTTTCTTTGTACAGATTTATTTGGACATTTTAGATAAAATGTGAATGCCCACAGCTTTGGTTGCCAAAGTGTTGAATTTTATTCTCATGTTTGTAAGAGGTTCACATGGACAAACACATCTGCAGACATGAAGGAGGGGAGCCGCTGGGATCCTCAGTCTGTGTTCTAATTTTGGTCTAAGGTAATGCTGTAGCATCAATAGTATTATAACTTAGAAGCAAAATAATATTATTTCCCATTAATAGTTGTTTTGGTAATAACTGTTTTGGTAGCTGGAAGTAATGTGTTGACTACTGAATGTGCTTTTGCTTGATTTTTTAACAGATAATTTATAATCAGGTTATTCTGTTTATGATAACAGATGGAATATTCCGATCTGTCTGACTAAACTCCTAAGTGGAAAGTAGGATGTGACAAAAATAATTGAAACACAAAGACACAGGACAGTAAAAAGCATTAACTGTGTCAATTTAAGAACTATGATGTGATGATTTCATCTGGAAAATTGAAATTTTTTTATTACTAATAAAATGACATGGATATATTTTTTCTTTTGACTAATTACCTAATATAAATACTCTCAGTATTTTAATGGTGAAACTTAACTGTCAATGTTAAAATATTAACAGTTATAATCTTTTGAAATACAGGCAGAGCTCAGGTGTATGTGATTAGAAACTAACAAAGAGAGCTGTAATTACAGCATTTGCATTTTACTACATGTGAAGATTTATTGAAGGAAATGTTTGTAAGGCATGAAGCATCACAAGTTACATTCTATTCTAAAGTACTTTTAAAAATAGTGGATATTGAGCTAATCCACCTTGGGACCTCTTGCCCTTTCTGGGAAGGGGATATGGGGATGGAGAAGAGGGAGGCTGAAGGCTGATTGGGAGGGGCCGAAATGGGAAAGGGAGTTGGAATAAGAGGATACATGGATTAAAAAAGAAAAGACTTTATTCTATAAAAATAAATAAATAAATAAATACATTTTAATGGGATGTCTTTGTTAAACTCCTCCTTTCAAGGTTCAGGAAACTATGCAGAAGACAAGACAAAAAAATGTAAGAACAAAAAGTGCTGAATGACTCCAAGAAAATCGAGTCTTCCAATCACAAAGGGGAAGATGCATATATGAGCTCACATAGAGAGTTTTAGCATACATGAGGCTTACAGAGATATAACATAGAAGGGACTCTGGAGTATGAGATACATTTGGACACATGCTCATATCCCAATAATATTTGAAATCAATATACACTGACTGACAAAGAAAAATATTTTAATTTAATTGTGTGATATTGTGCATATTAACCATTCTTTATGGTCAGCTCCAAGACAAATTATAGTTGTTCAACTCAAATGTAATTGATGGGATTCTGTAGTGCTTATGTCTAATTTTATTCTATATTGGTTATTTTTAGCATTATTGGTCTTTTGATTGAATATTATGGTTTTTATTTTTTTGGTTTCCATGTTTGTATGTGTGTTTGTTTGTTGCTTTATTTTTTTTCTTTAACTTTATTTATTTTTTTATTTGCCTTGGTGTTTGCCTGGAACTGGGAACTGGAACTACAGACAGTTGTGAGCTGCCATGTGGGTGCTGGGAATTGAACTCAGGTCCTCCGGAAGAGCAGTCAGTGCTCTTACCCACTGAGCTATCTCCTCAGCCCCTTGTTGCTTTATTTTTAAAGTGAGAGGGAAAAACAACAAAAAGATACGTAAGTAGAGAAAATCTAAAATAAACTGGGTGTGAAACACGATCACATATATTGTACGAAGATATTTTTCAATATAACACAGATTAGAAAAGTTGTGAACATTATTAAGTGACAAAACATCTAAGCCCTTGTAAATTGCATTAAATTTCAATATTCTGATTTTCAGCAGCTTCAAACATCAAATGATTATTATATTGATAAATTAATAGGATTTGATTACTTATGTTCATGATATATCCTCAGAAGTAGTTATGCAAACTGCATAATCATTTCCAATTTTATTTTTTCAATGAATCCAATGACTCAAATTAGGTAATTTATTGGTTCTATCCCTGATTTCTATCATTTTTCATTGAATTGTACATTTGTTATTATGTTTTCAATGAATCTTGATATTCTCCAAAGTCATGTAAATATATACCGTTTCAACTTATCTCATTTGGCAACAAAGTGTAGCATACCAAACATTTTGTACACTGAGAAGAAAACTCAAGTAACTATCCACCTCTTTCTATCTATTTGTCTACTTATTTATGTATTTATCTACCCATCTATCCATTCATTGATAGATTGTATAAAATAAAGTTGCCCAGAGAAACTTGAATCTAGCAACTCACTACACCTTATACTGAGCTTAAATTGGTCTCTTGTAGTTGTTGAAAAATAAACTTGTCATTCAGCATTATGAATAAACATTTTAATCTTCAAATTTTTACTTCTATGTCTTAAAATATAAACATATTCAAAGAAAATCTATGACTTGATCTTTCATTATTTCACTATTAATATTGTAAAACACTGAGTTGATCATAGAGCATATTTCTGAAGTCCTCCACCAAATGCCTCATTCCTAAGTACTTCTCACCCTTTCATTGCACAATGTTTTCTTTGTCAATGCCACCTTGACCTGTTTATATTTTCTTTTGTTACTGGCCCCAGTTCTTCTTCTCATTAAGTCCCAGTTCAAATGCTGACATTTATTGGAAGCTTATCCCTGGAACTCCAAACTGAAATTAATTTTACCTTGTCAAGGTATTTTTTTTTATTTAAAGTTCTATTATAACCCTATGTTTTGAACTCTAACTGAAGTATATGATTGGGCATCTTTCTTACTCAACTTTTCATTCTAAAATCCAGAAGAGTATGCTGCACTTAGAGAAAATTCCTCATGCATTTGTTGAGTGAGTGGTTAACTAATGTTTAGGAGTTGATTAAAATAAAATTAACAATATTCTTGTTAGCATAAGCTGTGATATTCTTACAGCAGGATCATAAAAAAAATTAAAGAACTTTGTGATTAGTTACTGAAAATCTGTTTACTGTATGAATTCGCCAAATTAATAGCAATATACACATCTTTGCCAGAATTTTTTTTGAGAAAATGTTAGGTTTCTAATCAGATGATGAAACTGTGTCTTTAAAATGAACCAACTTTACCCCATTTTATGGTATGATGCCATCTAATTGCATAGACCACTGAACTGACTCATATATTATTCTCTAACTACAAAATTCTGCTCAATTGGCATAGCTTAACCTCTAATCTGGTCTCTGTTCTCCAAAGTAACTACTAGAGTTTTATCTGTGACCTCGATGTAAATATAAGTGGTAGTATTATGATATTTATGAATTAAATAAATCTTGGAAAGAAAACTAAGATATTGACTTTATCTGTGTCTCTGTAGGTTAAAAAGTTAAGTCATATATGACAACTTGAACTTTAAAAGTGGTAACTACAGGCCTGAACTAAGGTTAAGAAAATCAATTGTACACTGACAGAATCAAAGATTTTACTTAATAGCAATAGAAAAAATATGCCAAGTAAGATACTAGACAAGAAAGGGAAAAAAATGTTATTTGTAAGAATTAATTAAAGTAATTGAGATTTGTTTTTATTCACCAGACATTTATCTATTATATCAAATCTGTATACTGTAGGTAAAAATCTATTACCACACTAATGTCCACTGAAAAGATTTACCAGTATGAACTATGGCAGGCTCTAATAACAGCCATCTCCTATCTTTGATTACTTGCTTTGTTCTTGGTGTTTTGAAGGAACAAACTCATTTTGCCCATTTACATGGACCTGTTGATGTCTTCTGTGGCACTTGGAAAGGAAACCATCAGCTTGAGTTGAGAGGCCCAATGTTAGCTGATAGATAATATTTATTAATTTCTTAATATCACTTACTCAGTCCAAGAAAACAAAAAGAGAAAATTGACAGTTTTTAAAGAAATATAGTACTTATCCTGATTCCGACATTACATACATTATATATTCAAAAGTTATTTTGTTGCATCATATAATAATGTTTTTATTATACCCAAAAAATGGAAAAATAAATTAAAGTTATTATAAAAAAGACTTGCTTTATTATGTTCACAGGTAAAACATGTATAAATGATGTTTGCAGGTAGACCAACTCTGGGAAGCTCTTTGAACCAGTTTACATATGCTCATGCCCATTATTAAGCCATAGTGTACACAGAAATATAAATTGCATCTACGTGTACACAAACATGTCTAAAGTACATTGTTTCACAGTCCCTGAATCTCCATTCTGTCTGACAAATAGATAAATTTAATCTACAAATTTTACTATATTATAAAGAGAAATATGATTATAATTACATGATTCAATTAGGCTTCAGATATCTGTCATAATATATTTCATCAAGCTGTTCTTCCACAGCAGAGAATAAAGAAAAATGAAGTCAAAAGCATAAGCTGTCCATGTCATCAATATATATGGTTGGTATTTATGTGTCTTAGTGCCATAATAATACAAAATCAAAATGCTACTAAATGTTGAATCATCCTGTAGAAGACAATGTTTTATATTTGTAAGGTATTTGAGTGTTTTTTTTTCAAAATAGCCACATTTTAAATAAAATGTTTGCTTTTAATTGTGAAAACATTATTCATCAATGAATGATTATTTTCAAAATATCATTTATTACCATTTTTTTGAAATACAAATAGTTGTTTCGTCAATAATATTACCTAAAATAATAATTATTTTGTCTCATATTTCTTTTAAAGTTTCTTTGTATTTAAAACTAATTTAATTTTATAGGACATTAATGACAAAAGTATTTGAAAGAATTATTTCATCTAAGCTCTGAGAGTAAGTTGACTTGATAAGAACTTGGTTACTGCTTATTAGACTGGAATAATATTTTTTAAGTGTCATACTACTTAGATTAGATTCTCCTCAGGTTTGTAAAAAAAATAATCATTTTTTGATTGTCTCTTATAAAACCAAGTAAAACTTTCTCATTACTAGTGGTGCTGATATTGATAAGTTTGTTAGTGAGGTATAAGAGAGGTTTGTCAACTCTGAAGTATTTATTATGATGACAAGTTAAAAGTAATTTAATTTTACAGCTATTGCATTGTTTTTTAATTGAATTTTCACATACCCAATGTAGAAATAACACATTCTTCATAGATGATTTTACTAGACTTTAAATAAAAATTACTGATTTATGATGCTTCTATGCATGCATATTTTAAAAAGTTGTTTTGTTATCTTAAGTATAATTTTATTTCAAATACATGTTATCTACACTTAAAAATGTTCAATATACTTAAGAATAAGTCAAATGTAAAAAGGGCTTTAATTATAAAATAGACTGAACAGGAGGAATGGAGAAGGAATTGTGGTTGGTATGTAAAAGATAAAAATCCTTTTAAATAAAAAATTAAATGACAAAAAGTATAAATAGATTTTAAGTATCCACTAATTATTATGTCTCAAATATATTGTATTTTTTATTTTTATTTTTTTCTTTTTCTGTTTTATTATGTATAAAGTCTCATTTATTATCCGTGTATCCCCTTGTTCAAACTCCCTTCTGCCTTCTGCCCCTCCTCTTCTCCCCACCTCCTTAGGAGATGTATTGTATTTTTCATCCCTTGTTTTATTACTTTAAATATTGTTTTTATTATGACTTTAAAACTATAAATATTAGTTTTGATTTTATAAAATTTTGTTGACTCAATTTCATTAACTTAAAATTTTATTTGAGTATAAAGTTATTTTTTTTCTTTTTTTTTGCTGAAAAGTTAACAATATTTATAAAGAAGATAAAAATCATAAACATGACTTATCAAGGGTGATAATGCAAATAAGTTTGCTACACATAAAAATACTAACCCTAACCCTAACCCTAACCCTAGCCCTAACCCTAACCCTGTGTATCCTTATTCAATGTCCTTCCCCCTTCCTCCACATCAGGTCATTTTT
>PVIH01023986.1:0-23720 GCA_004025045.1 Sigmodon hispidus
ATGGAAAAAAAAAAAAATTCAGAGGGAAAGATGAACACAAAGAAAATATAGGTGTAGCAATCTTATTTGTATGTCTACCCTTGATAAGCCATGCTTATCATTCTTATCCTCTATATAGTTATTGTTAACTCTTCCACATTTTAAATTCTTTTTACTGTGTTTTTTTTTTAATAAATACAAAATAAAGGAAAAAAAATAGTTATCCTATCAGGTTTTTTTTCTATTGTCTTATTTTTCTTCACTGCACACTCTGGTACCAGCCAATTCCTCGTGTGCCCATTCAGGCCACTTGCCCCCTCTGCATTAGAGGACCCCAGAGATGCATGGTAGCACTTTCTCCTAAGGAGAAACCTCAAAAGACTGTGTAGCAAAGGAATTGTTGAACAGACCCCAATTGTGACATGGAGATCCTTAGGATGCAGGTCAAGTTCGGTATTCAAAATCAAATGCTTGAGGCCTTGGGGAAATTCTAAGAGCTCATGAATTTTAACTTATTTCCAAAATAATTTCAGGCTTACATAAATGTTTTTCTAAAACTGTACGAAATATTCCCGTGCACCCTGCCAGTAGGTTCCCCAAACATTCACATTTACCGTGCTGATATTGAGTTTTCTTTTCTGGACCATTAGAGAGGAGGTGGGGAATAAATGGTAAATTATGGTTGTATATTTCAAAGTGCTCATATACAACCTCTGCCCAGCAAGGGAAATCAGGACATTGGCTTTGCAGGGTGCTATTAACTAGTCCAGGGCTTATTCAGTTGTTGTACTACTTTTTTTTTTTTCAGCTGTCCCATTTTCCTTTATAGAAAATCTTTACAAAACTCTTGTCTAGGATCTCTTCCAGATCCACGCATGGAGTATGGCTGTCCTAACTCTCTAGTCTTTTTCAATCTGGAACAGCTCAAGATTGTCTTTTATAATCTTGGTATTTTTGAAAAATACAATTTATTTTATAGGATGTCTCCTGTCTTCTATTTCTTCATCATTAGACACAATCATTCACTTGGGACAGTAGCAGGATAATCCAAAGGATCAAATAAGATCTCTGTATCCATTCTGAGAGAAAGAAAAAAAAAAAAAAAAACCTCTTTGCTACATAATACACTTTGCTACGTAGGAGGAATTAAGACATCGCTGCTCGGCCATGACAGTAATAGTTGGCTCAGACAAGAACCGTCAATAGATGCTAATACCAGTTGGGTAACAGCTGAAAGAAGCAGGGGCCTTGTCACCTCACAACATGTTTATTAATCACAAAGGGGAAAATGAAACTTTATCATTCAAAAGATCCATCAGTTTCACCACACTGGGGAAACACTGACCTAAGCACCACCTGACAGATTTCTACAAGAAGAAAAGTCCAGTTCTTGCCCAAACTGCTTCAGTTGTAGAGAACTATAGTTCTTCCAGGTTGCATTTCTGCCCTAATATATTCTGAAATCTGTGCTCACCACCAGAGAGTCTGTGTGCCAATCACTTAAGATGCTGGAGGATGCAAACAATCTGCTGGATAGAAGACTCTCAATGAAAGACTGGGGGATAAGCGACACTCTTCAGGAGTCCCACCTCCAAGACAGGAAGACATCGATCTTTAGCCAGGAGGAGGAAGGCAAGGGAACCACATGCTGTTCTGTTGTAGGTTTCACATCCCGCCCTGTTTTGCTCACTGTTGTCTACTCTCTGGGATACCTGACCATGTCAATGGCCATAACTTCACACCTCACCTCATCCTATGCCTTCCAGCCCTGTGTCTGTCTGTCCCTCTGGTCATGACTGCAGGCAGTGCAAGAAAAGCCATGATAGTCTTCTCTCAGGTTTAAACAGAGAGGTTGCTGCTTATCCACAGTCTCCTCTGGGCTCCATCCCACCTGTGACTCCCTCCCATGAAGCCTATAGACTAACCACTCTGTCTTTTCCTGTGATACCTTCTGACTAAGTGGATTTCTGTTAGAACAGTGCTTCTCAAACCTTTTCCATTTGAAACCTTTTGGCTTGGGAAACTTGTATGCAATTCCAGGTAGACAGGTACATTTTATTTTATTATTTTTTTTTTTTTGATAATTAAAGATCTGAAGTGATTCTGCTTTTATTTCCTTCACATTATGCCAATCATAAAATTTCACAGTGATTTCTGGGGCAGAAGGAAAGTGTATTCAGAATAATGGAGGCTTGTGAAGGTGTAAGCAGGGGAGGCCTCACTGGGAAAGCTGGAGGAGCACCGACTGCCCTGCTGGCAGGTAGGTGATGTTCCGAGAGGAGAGCTGGTAAGCAATGTCCTCAGCAGCCTCCAGCTTGCGCAGCTCAATCAGGCCATCACCTGCAGTGGCCAGTGAGTTGACAATCAGCTCAGCTGCCTTGGAGTCACTCTTGGCAGAGATGATGGCTGCCTTCTTCTGCTGCTCAGCCTTTTCCACCATGAATCTGGCCCTCTCCGCTTCCTGCTAGGCCACCTGCTTAGCTTCCACTGCTTCTGTGAACTCCTTCCCGAAGGTCAGATGTATCAGGGACACATCATCCAGGATCAGCCCAAAAGTTGCTGCCCTCTCTGTGAGGTCATCGCTCACATTGCTCTCGCTGGGTGATCAATTCTCCAGCATCAAATCGAGCCACTACTGACTTGAGTATCTCTTGGATATCTTCCTCGTATCTACACCGATGCTGGTGTAGATACGAGGAAGCTGGCTGGCCACCGGGCCGGAAGAGGATTCATAGTGTGATATTGACACTCTGCAAATCTTTGCTGCCGGTGATGACTGGTACATTCCGTGGTCGTGAACGGCAATCAAAGATAATTGGTTTCTGTACCCAAGGGATAAGAAAATGAGTCCCTTCCCCTACCACAATGTCCTGAACTCCACGGAATCAGTCAAAGATGACAACTCTGTGCCCAGCATCTACATTATATAAGGCAGAATTCACCACGCCTCCGGCAAGTGCTAACGTTAGGCCGAACTTTCCGATAGATTCAAACACTTTGGCAGCCATGATTTCTTTTGTTGCACGCACTCACACCTGCTTCCACTCTGACCTCCACATGAATTCCCCAACAGGTACATTTTAAAAGGTATAGAAATCAAACATGGACAATAAATAATAAAGAATTTTATTTTAAAACAGTTCTTTAGTACACATATAGTTTTACCATTTATTAAAGGCTAAAGCAAATTTGCACACTAATTAGATGAATGTGTTTTTTGATTGCTGCATAAAGAATTGAATTTTACCAGGCATGGTGGTACACACCTGCAATTCCAGAACTTGGGAGGTAAAAGGATTTGGAGCATCAGGAGTTCGAGGTCATGTTTAGCTATGTAATAAGTTTAAGGCCAGTCTGGGATACATGAGACCCTGTGCTAAAAAATAACACAAAGAAAAGAAATTAATTTTGCATAAGAATTTGATATTGAATGCCAAAGTATCTTCAATGTTTCTATAGTTGACCAATATTTTAATTTTATGACCATTAATGCTAAGGTTTGCTTTGCAAAAACACATTGTACATAGTGGCACAACTTTGTTTAGAGCCATTTAATAAACTATTGGAAATGTCATTCTAATCCCAAACTGAAATTAATTTAACAGTTTCTATGACACTATCAGCAACCCGCAAAGTGGTTTTTAAAATGAAACGTTCTAATACAATATAACCCAAAGATAAGAAAAAAATGGTAAAAAAGTTAATATTAAAAATCTTTGTTTTCCATAATAAACAGGAGCAGAAAATTTTGCATGTGAGTTAAAAATGCTGAAGTTCACCAATATTCTCTAAGCCAAGATGTTCATGAAGCACCCATTGGCACCATGTGGCATGTCTCTACCCTCTGTGCACTGTTGCATGTTCAAAACTGAAGCCACATCAAAATCACGAAATGAATGCACCATTGGCAAGGGCTGCCAGAAACATTTCCAACTCATTATGCATTTGATTCTGAATTACTTGTTTGCTGTGTTTGGAAAGCATTCATGTTTGCTGCATTTTTCATAACTCTTAACATTCAGTTATGTGAGTCCTAGATGAGGTAGCAACCAACCACTTGAGAAGCTGGGCATTACAATACAGTGGTCAAGGAAATAAAGAACTGTACCCAAGAACCTCAGATAGAAAACCCAGGGTTGCATAGGACAGATATCACAGAGTATTATGTCTACAGAAGACCTATTTAAGTAAAAACAACTGTATATTTATAAAGCCATCATAAAGGCAAGCTGGTGGAAGATAGTCTATTCCTGTGTGAGTCTGTGTGAGCATTCGTGTACATTTGTGTGTGTGTGACTTCAATCTATAATACAATTTTCAAGTTACTCATGTTACCTGAAGGAGACATTGTTCAGATAAGTGAAATTCACAAACAGTACTGAGATTTTTGTTTTGAACTATGTATTTCCATTTCTCCCCTTTTGAGACAGTAGTAAGAAAGCTGTTTTTAAAAGACAGAGTGCCATAGTTATCAGAGGTAACTATGGAGTAGAGCTGTTTTAAAGTTGGGCATCCGAGTTTACTCCTGCTCAGTTTTCCATCCAGTCTTGCTTGCAAACAAGGCTGTGTGATTAGGGGAAGCGGTGGGCTGGCCCATCAAGTTTCTGCCATGTGACAATAGCCCTTGCTGAAGCTGTGCACCTCTATACGTAAGTCCCAGCGAATGCACTTGCCAGGATACCATCACAGAATTCCACATTTGGGAGAGAGTTTGATTTTATAAATGGTATATGGAAAAGTTGAGAGGAAACAAGCTGTCCATATAAGAATTAGGGGCTACTGTAAGTTAGTCCCCAGGAGCTGGTGGCCATATCCCTACAAATAGCCTTGTCTTCCTAGCCCTGTTATTCATACCTCTCACTTCACAGGGAACAAAGATGTTTCCCACCTCTCAACAATGTGAGCAACAGGAATTTGCTCCACATTTTTACTTTTACACATGATGTTGTTTTGTTTTGTCAACTCTGGAAACTTTCTATGGCTTATATGAAAGGTTTCAGGAGGATTTAGTTTACCTTTTAAATCTAGATTAGACAGCAAACCAAATTATGTAACACAAAAGATGAAAAAAAAAAAAAAACCACATTCATTACTAGCCAAATCTGGAAGCTTGGAAAAATCTTACTTTCCAGTGTGTCTACTATCACAGTTCTATTACACAGAGTACAAATAATCATGGGTCAAGAGGTGGTGGGTGACAGCAAAATGGCATGTTCGAATATTATAATAAAGGTGGCATGTTTTGGTCCACGATAAATATCTAACTATGAAAATCTGAGTTCCATCTAAAATTGTTGCTTATATCTGCATTTGGTCAAGCAGAAGCAGTGTCATTTAGGTGGAAAATGAACCAAGAAAATAGACTTGGAGAAATGTTAATTCCTCTACAGAAATTTGAACAGAAATGTTATAGAATCTTTTATCTTTGCTTACCATTTTTTTAGTTCAGTGCTTTAAAACAGACCAAAGAGGGGATATTTTTGAGTTAATATGTTTATAAATAAATAACATTTATAACAGGGGTGTCATGAAAAAGTCATTACAAAATGTGGGATAAACAAACTCTACCTACATGAAATATATAAACAGATAAAAATGATAGCACCAAAAAATGGACACTCAAGGACATCCAAACTTTTCATAGCTTTGTTCCAAAAAATTACAGTATCCCAGGCATGCAGCTGTTGTCCTTAGTTTATTCTGTAAATAGAAGAGTTGGTGAGGAGCTTTATGTTGGCTTATATCCTAGGTTTGTGATGCATGGCATTCTGTACAGGTTACTTTGGAATGTCTTCCCTGTGTGCTGGCATAGCAGCCCCATCAGAGATTTGTTCCACAGTTTGCACCCTGGTAAAACTGAAAGAAATTTGTCTATGATAAGCAGACCGTGTCTTCACTGTTGGGTAATTTTCAGATTTGTACCACAAATTTCACAGACTTCACAGATTGCATAGAATTGGGAAGTTCTTGTCTTTCATTCTCGGGCCACCTGACAAATGGAAAAATGCCAAGAGTAGCAACAGCCAATCTACACACAGTGTCCCCTAGGGCCACATGGGGGTCTCTGTTCCCCAACTCACACAGCTGGTGATTGGATGCAGCTGATGGATGTTTAATATCAGTTATTATCTGTTGTATTGGCTAATGGTACTCTTAGGGAGCAAAAGTTTTTGTCAAGTTCTTTTGCTTGGCCTTGACATGTTCTTTTAGAGAAAATCACGAGTTGCGGCCCAATGTCATCTCCCTTCAGGATTACTATGTACTATGTGCAAAGAACTGTCTTATAAATTTTGTTTTGGTGTTCTATGATCCTGTGGTAGACATAGTGATTTCAGAGCCCTGAGTTTGACTTGCCTGGACCTGTCTCTGATGAAACACTAAGTTTCTTCTTTACAGATCAGAAGCAGCAAATGGAAAGGAGGCTCCCTAGGGGAGGGGCCCACTGATACACACCTTTTATATCAGCAGAGAGGCAGACTGAGCCCGAGTCCTGTGTCTGACACACCACCTTGGCTTTCTTCAGACAGGGTCCTTTGTGTGAAAATGCATAGGTCGGTTACTCCAGGCTTTTTTGCCCAAACTAAGTATTGTTGCCAATCCGAGCCTGTGAAGCCTGGCATGTGTTTTAACATGAACCAATAAAAACAGGTTTATTCTCATTTAACCCTCTTCTCCACTGGGTCTGCTGTTTTCAGTTGTTGGTTGATCACAGATTAAATGTCGACATGGAGCATTTAATTTATCCCCCCAAGAGGCCCAGCTCCTAGCAACTGCTCTGAGCATCCAAAAGTGATTTTGTGAAAAATGATTAGGGACAAGGAGAATAAACACTGGCAAGGCTGACCATGATAAATTCACTTCTGTAAAGTAAGTTCTGGTTTGATCAACCATGTGCTCAAAAGGGATATGGGGGCTTGAGAAGGTCACTTGCATTTCTGTGGTCCAGGCCTCTCTTCTGAAGTGTGCTTCGGGAAGAAATATTAAGGGCTGAAATAGCTCACACTATGCAGAGCACGTTGGGCTTGTTAATGTTGAGCCATAGGGATGGTTCACTCAGTCAAAACACTTGCTCTGCCAGTCTGATGACTTGGGTTTCATCACTGTCACCCATGATAAGAGGGGAAACTGACTCCCAAACCCTCTGACCTCCAAATATACCCCATGACACATACACACCACAAGTGAACACATAGCACAATACACAATAATAATAATTAACACAATTTTTTTGAAACCAGAACTCACCCATTCAGAGTGTTTGCTACATAGATATACCATCTATGCTAGTAACATTTTATTTTGAATGATGGCAATTCTTTTGGGACTGCAGGTGTGACCTATCATGCCTATTTAACTGACTCAGTTTTCATGTAGAATTTAATTTAAAAAAAAAACAAAACAAAATAAACACAAGTGTATGGGCCTTGAGAGATGGCTCAGCAGTTAAAAGTATTGGCTGCTACAGAAGACCCAGGTTCATTTCCCAGCACTCACTTGGGAGCTCAAAAGCATCTGTAACTCCATTTCCGGGGAATTTGTTGCCGCCTTCTGGCCTCTACGGGTATCAGGCATACAAATAGTTTGCAAACATATATGCAGGTTTCTACCCATAAACATAAAATAATTTTCTTTTTCATTTTAAAAGAGATAAAGCCAGCTAGAGAGATGGTTCACCATTTCCTTTCAAACCACCACAGCCATTAGTTATCAAGTGTATTTACATGCTACCTCCCCCCAAAAAAATGAAAAAAAAAAAAAAAAAAAACCTTTAATTCCAGCACTTGGGAGACACAAGCAGTCAAATCTCTGAGTTTAAGGCCAGCCTGTTTTACAGAGTGAGTTCCAGACAGCCAGGGCTACACAGAGAAACCCTGTCTCAAAAGAAAAAAAACCAACAAACAAAGAAGGAAGGGGTAGAGGGAAGAAGGGAGAGAGTGGAAAGGGAAGGAAGGAAGGAAGGGATGTGTATTTATTGATTCCTTAATGGTACTTGCTCAGCACATGCCTTGGCTTGTTATAACCTTACAGCCCTTTAATCAATGCTAACACCCCTGTGTCTCAGTTGCTCACGGGTAAAGAGGGTGTGAGAGTAAAAGTGCCTGGAGATGCAATCAGTTAATAGGTATCCAGACTCTGAAGCTCTTTGCTGTTGACCTCAATTCACAAAGTAGGTGGTTGCCACACTAGCCTCCTAGTGATGGTGTATAAACTCTCACAAACTTGGTGTCTCGCAACAATAGAAACTTACTCTGTCACCTTTCTAGAGGGTAAAGTTCAAATGCAAGATATTGGCAGGAATAGGTTTCCTCCACGCTTCTGGGGGTGGATCTCCCTTGCCTCTTCCAGCCTCAGAATCCGTAGACAGCCCTTGCCTAGTACCATCATCACTTCAGTCTCCAGCACAGTCTTCATGTGACTTCACATGTGTGTCCCTACCTCTACCTCTTCTTAAAGGACACCCGTCATGCTGGATTAGGGCTTTATCCTACTGACCTTATCTTAATGTCATCACATTTGCAAAGACTGTTTCCAGATAAGGTCCCCTTCACAGGTACCCAAGACTGGGCTGCAACTTATTTTTTATGGAGCATAGGAGAAGCAGGAAATACAATTTTACCTGCAATGTTCACCCAATTATTGTTTTTGAGCCCGGAGCAAGGAGACTGAAAGTGCGGGATACAAGTTCAAGTACAGCACCAGCTTCAGAATTTCTTCTTGTGCAAGACTGAAGGAGCTGGGCCTGGGAAAGGCAATGGCTTACTGTTTCAAAGACACCGGTGCCTGGTCAACCATGCCTGGCCCATGACTGATACTTTGGGGAAAGTGGGTTGGTACAAGGAAAATATATAAGACCTTTTCCAGACTCACAGTCACCTCTCAGGAAAAGATGACGTCAGAAAACTAAGAGAAAAATCAACTTTGCAAAAAACCCAGGAGGAGAAGAGTACACATCACTCACCTCTAAAGGCACTGGCTGGACCAAAATAGCAAAGGCAGAAAATACTGAAGACTTCAGGAAAATCGTAACACAGCAGAGACAGTAGTGAGGAAATCATTTATTCTACTCCAATGAAAACCTATGGAAAAAAACAATCTTTCTAAGACAGGTTTGAGAGGAAGGTATGGGAGAGAGAGGTCAGGGCTGCTGTCAAACCAGGGTGTCTCTGGGTGCTTGGACTGAACAGATTTCGTAGAGTTGGGAGGTTCTCATCTTGAGTTCTCGGGCCACCTGACAGACTGAGAAAGGCCAACAGCAATGCACCACCATCCAGTCCTCACAGAGTGTGCCCTAGGGAAAGACCAAATTAGACAGGAGAGTTGCTGTTTCTAAGGGACCTGTGTAATGTTACCTGCTGGCTCATCCCACCTTCCACTTCCAAGATCCACCAAACACTTAAGTCAACACTCAGGACACTGGGTAGCCCAAGTGTCAAGCAGTGGCTGGTCTATATCTAAAGTTCAGAGCCCTGTCCCTTCAATTTTTGATATGTGCCTCTTACTGAAACCTCTGATTTTTCTTTTTCATATCTTTTAGAATCATCATATTTAGTTTTTGTAGTAGGTAAAGAAAGAAAAAGTTTAGGCTCCGGACTCCAAAGCCAACTCTTCAGCAAAAAGATTTATTTGCCCCAGAGGGACAGAAGATAGGAAATAAGAGACAAACACAGGAGAGAGAGGACCAAGGAGGTGTTTGTTGGGGGTGGCACAAAAGACATCCACTGGAAAAGGGAGGAGACAGAGATGGTACCTAAGAAAATGGCAGCCTTTAAAGGTAAAATGGAAAACCCCGTGTTAGGATGAGGATTAATTTTAATTGGCCATGTTAATAAGTGAGCAAAGGGGGCTTTTGACTGTTGGACTTCAAGACTTTGATAGCTGGACCTTGGTAGTCAGCCTCAGAAGCAGGAAGAAACCAAATAAGGGAATAGACCTTGGTGGCTAGCTTCAGGAATGTAATCTAATGGTTTTTAGCAAGCAAAGGGAATGGGGAGGAGGCAAGGCCTGCCAGAGCCACATGCTCGAGTGAGCTAGTGTCCCTTCAGGTAATAAAACTAAATCGGTCCCAAATCCCCACAGTAAAAAGGGATGAGAAGCAAAAAGAAAATCTCCCCTTTTTTCTCCCAGAGCTGTCCCCAGCCACCCAACCACCTCCCTGGAGACAATGGTTGGTTACCAGCTACATTTCCAGGCAAACTTCATCAGCCTAAATGTATACACATATAGTCCTTATATGTGACTAGTTACACAAGTCTGTGTTTTGTTTCATTCACATAAGAAGGTGTTGTAGAGATCAACCTACAAAATACCTAAATACTGTGTGTGTGAGAGAGGAGGAGGGAGAGAGTGTCTGTGTGTCTGTGTCTCTGTGTGTCCAATGCAAAAGTGTTTCCCTTTTGAAGATGCTCTATGTCACCTGTCCCTCTTCACCCTCTCACAGACATCAGTTTTGGCTGTACCAGAAGTTAAGGACCCCAGGGAACCTCCTAAGTAAATTTTGAATGTATCACATGGGCTACACTTTACATCAGACCTCATAAGCATTTAGCTTTGATTCCATCTGCTGTGTCTTGAAATAATAAGAGACGTGTGTGGCTTTATTCTTGTGGATGGGAGGAGATAACAGCTACATCCTCCTATTTCTATGCATCAAAGCACATTTCAGGAAGTACAAGTTGGCCAATAATTTAACCAAAACTATTGACCAACAGCCTGCATTATGATTTCTTCTTGGAAATATCCTTCATTATACAGCATTTTAGTTAATAACTGCTAGTAAATAATTAAATCAGAACTTTTCATTCCCCAGTTTTCCATTAAATGTACAGTTCTTAAGCATCCTCACTGACATATATCTCTCTTCTCCTCCCATCTCCCTTCCTCCCCTCCCCTCTCTTTCTCGCCCCCCCCCCTTTCCTCTCCCTTATCCTCTCTCCCTCCCCTACCCCGTTTCAATCACTTCTGAGAAAAGTTCTCATAAAGGTTTAGACTTATACATGCCTCCGTTGCCCTTACCTGTATCTTATGTCTCTCTCTGGTGCCAATTCTCAATGCAAAGGTAGACCCTGGTAACAGTGGCCAACAAAGACACTCTCCATAATGCCTGGCAATGTCACACTCAAGACACATGGGACAAAAGAGACCACAGAAACCTGTGAATTTCACATAAAAGAAAACCAGTGTTCTCAGATATTCAGGGAACAATTTCATATTTTAAATAGTTCTGCAACCCTCTGCCATCAATTCAACATTGCATTGTCTGTCTGAAACCAGGGACAAGAAATGAATAAACAATTCTCGAAACTTGGAGCTAGAAAATTGTCATTACCTAGCCACATCAACACTGTGTTCTTTTGTTGCCAATATTGCCAAAGCTGAATCTGACCCAATTCTGTTAACATTGATTATGGTAACTGAGTTTTTCCCTATCAAAAATGTGAATGAATTTTTGATGCATAACTAATACTTGTTATGTTCTTCTATCCAATTTCATTACTTAACATGGATCTAGAATACTAGACTATTCTTCAATAACAGATATTCCTTTCTATAAAAATGATAGAAAAACTTTTGGGTATACATTGACTCTGTTTCCTATTCTTATCAGAGTTTTCTCAGATCAGAAGTTATTCTAATTTTTGTTAACTTCACAGAGCCACTGACATTTGTCTATTTTAATCTGCAAATTATTAGGTGATTGGACCCTTGAGTGTCAACTGGAAATGGTTTTCACTTATTACTTCATTCACCATTAACTGTTGATATGGATTGCTACACAGACTAAATGGACTTTATATGGATTCTATTCTAAAGATGTTTGAGGGCACAGAGCCTTTTGAGAAAATAATGGCTGTTATGAGCTTGTTCCAGAAGGGAAAAGAAAATACCCGCACATGGGCAGGCAAATTGTGCATTCTCTTTCAAGGAGTTCATAGAGCCACTGAAAACTATTAATGGGCTTCAAGTTAAGAGCTCCTGAAATGTAGTTACATCATCTAAAACTGCAAAAATATAACAATCCTGATGACTTCAAATAATTAGGACTATGAACTAATAAAAATGCCAAAACCAGTCTTATTAAATACTTATTTAGGATTGTCATTGCTGTGATAATACTCCATTACCAACACCTTGGGGAAGAAGGGTTTATTTGACTTATGTTTCTAAATTTTCTTCACTGAAGGAAGTCAGGACAGGAACTCAAATAGGGCAGGAACCTGGAGGCAGTAGCTGATGCAGAGGCCATGGAGGGAGCTTACTACTCGCTTGCTCCCCATGGCTTGCTCAGCCTAATTTCTTATAAAACTCAGGACCACCAGCTCAGGGATGTCACCATCCACAATGGTCTGAGCCCTCCCTCATCAATCACTAATTAGGAAAGTGCCCTACAGGCTTGCCTGCAGCCCAGTCATATGGGGGTATTTTCTGAATTAAGATTCTTGCCTCTCTGATGACTTCAGCTCACAGTCAAGTTGACAGCACACATGCTAAACATTTTAATCAAAGATAATTTTATATACAAAAATGCACAAATCTTAAGTGTTCACTTTGGGTGACATTCATAATTACATTCGTCTATATAACAAGAAGTCCCACCATTGCCACCCCTACTCCTGAGAGAAACACAGCCATGACTTTTATCCTCAGTAGTAAATTTTGCCCCCCATCTCAAAGGAACCACATTTACTTTTATAACTTTTGTTTTGTACAATATCATGACTTTTTTAGGTTTACTTGTGTTTTATATAAATCTGTAGCTACTCCTGTTAAATAAGTATCATTTTATTGTATGACTATTCTACAAACTGTTTATTTTCCCACTAATCAACACTGTACTGATCCATTTTTGATATTAATTTCACTATGCATACTCACATGCAAGTCTTTATTTGGACATACCTCCAATTCTGTGTGTGGATCTATGTCTTCATTTTATTCGAGTAGTTTCCTCAGATTGAAATAGCCAGGTCATATGTTTAACAGTACAAATGTAGAGAAATAGTTCTCCAAAGCACTTGTACCATTCCATATGCTCTCTGACAACATTCAAGACTTCTAATGGCTTTACATCATTGCCAGCATTTGCTATTGTCAGAGTCTTTATTTTAACCACTGTAGCATGTGTGACATGTTAGTCACCACAGCTGGTGCACAAGATAAAAAGGTATGGTTAAGTACCATGTAGTGGAAAGCAAGCTAAGCACAGCCTCAAGTAATTCTGAGACATTTTAACCTGAATTTTTTTAAAAAAAAAAAATCCTTACTGGGGATATGGCTCCATGATACTATACTTGCCTAGAATGCATGAGGAGCAGACCCCAGCACTAAAAAATAGTTCCCAAGCAGAGCAGGTGACTCTACCCAGCACTAACAACTAGTCTGAATAATCTGGATACTAGAAAAAGGTCTAGCAAATTTGCAGCAAGCACAGAGGGCTCCCAGCATCTGCAACATTGAATTAGAACAATTTAAAATCAGTGGCAGGTTCTGTGAAGATTATGAAATACAGTAAATTCTTGAAATTAAGCAATTAATAAAAATTTGCCTAATTGTAAAGCTGGCAAATTAAGCAACTAATAATTCTGTTTATATGTCTCTGAGTTGTACCACACCCTGTAAAGAAGATGATTGTGCCTTTGCATGTCTGCACCATGTTAGGACTCACATGCTGGGCTGTTGGTTGGTTGGTGTTTATTCTATCAGATAACCATGCTATGTAAGTGTGCTTTTTGAATACTTATCTTACTTTTCTACTGAGGTGACAAAACACCACGATGGCAGCAACTTTTTCTTTTTTTAAGATTTATTATGTATACAACATTCTGCCTCCACTATGCCTGTGTGCCCAGAAGAGGACACCAGATCTCAAGACAGATGGTTGTGAGCCACCATGTGGTTGCTGGAATTGAACTCAGGACCTCTGGAAGAACATTCGGTGCTCTTAACCTCTGAGCGATCTCTCCAGCCCTGATTGCAGCAACTTCTAAAAGAAAGCATTTAATTGAGGGCTCATGGTTCCAGAGGGCTCCAGAATCTATGCCCATCATGGTGGGGAGCATGATAGCAGGCAGACAGACATGGTGTGAGAGTTATAAGCTGAGAGCTTCCAACTGATCTACAGCAAGAGGCAGAGGAGGAGCTAGTTTGAATGATGTGGGCTTTTGAAACCTCAAAGCCCAGTTCTTTAAAAAAAAAAAAAAAAAAAAAAAAAGACACATCTCCTCCAGTAAGGCTATACCCCCAATCCTTCCCAAACAGTTCCACCATCTGGGGCCTGAGCATTGAAACATATGAGCCTGTGGTGGGCATTCCCATTCAAACCACAGTATTCAAATTCAAGCACTCTGAACTAGATGGCAGCTGTGGTTTTGAAAAAAAAAAATGTCTGAAGCCCAAATTTTTATTTCACAATAGTTAATGTTTATAAAAAAGTCCACTGTGTGCCAAGCTCTTGCTGAAAACATTTTGCACATGTTAGTTCATTTAATCTTTGAAATAATCATGTAAACTAGGTACTTTTTTTTGTTTCTCTGTATATTGCTGGCTGACCTGGAACTCACACTGTAGACTAGGCTAACCTTGAGATTAGAGATCTGCCTGCCTCTGCATCCTCTGCTGGGATTAAAGGCATGCACCATCATTACCTGGCTCTAAAGTAGATACATTTAAGGCCTACAGGATAGCCTGTCCCATAACCATAGTACTTATGGGACTGAGACAGTAGGATCATGAGTTCAAGGACAGCCTAAGATACACAGAAAATTCTAGAACATCCTGAGCTTACTAAGACCCTATCTCAGAAAACCATTCAATGAATAAAATAGGTTTTCTTGGGGCTGGAGAGATGGCTCAGCGGTTAAGAGCACAGTCTGCTCTTCCAGAGGACTCGGGTTCGATTCCCAGCACCCACATGGCAGCTAACAACTGTCTGTAGTTCCAGTTCCAGGCAAACACCAAGGCAAATAAATAAATAAATAAATAAATAAATAAATTCAAAAAAACACAAAAATAGGTTTTCTTACTAGGCTCATTTTTATTATTAGTTCACCTAATCTCTAGAATAACTAAGTAATTGCTCCTAAATTTATGACATTATTAGTGAAGGGCAAAGACCAGATTTGAACTCCAGGAAACTGACACCAAAGTCCTAGTACTACACATATGTTCATATGTTCTCAAATTTTACACTTCTTTCCTATCAGAATCATGCGAAAAAGTTTGAGTATTCTGGAACAGTATGCCCATTATATTTATTTCTGTGGGATGGTCTGAACTCATGTGAATCTGACCCTCTGACTCAGGTGTCACTTTTCTACATGGTGAGGAGTGTGGTTGGGAATGAGAACATTTAGGCTAGACTCCAAGAATGGATGCCCAAGCATGGGGTCTTTTTTCTGAAGGAGGAGGCTTTGCAGTGATATTGGAGGCCACAGGAAGCATGGAGAACATAGGAGGCATTCTTGTAAATCCATATATAAAAGAAAACAGAGGAGAAAAAAATGGCACAGAGCATGAGTGGGTTGCTTACTGAAAAGAAAATACCAATGGCCAACAATAATGTCACTAGAAAGTCATATTAATATTATCAAAAGCCACTTGTTACTTACAAGTGTGACCCATTTTTATATGTGTGAAGACATAAAGTAACAATACATGTCTGTAGAAGTTGGCCTAACCACATTAGATGATAAACTATGCTCAATCTATTAAGACTTAAAACCCTCTAAGAATAAATAATTTCACCTCAAAGTGCCTAGAGCAGTGCTTATGAAACTGCACAAAAAAGACACCTGCAAGGATCGTCACTGTACCACTGTCTGAATCACAAATTTTAAATATGTCAGGAGGCTGAAGAACAAATAAAGGCTTAGTCTATAACCACTAAGAACATGGTAAAGGGACTGGAAAGATGGCTCAGTGGTTAGGAATGCTTAGCATGCAAACGTGAGAACCTGAGTTTGGATCCCAGCACCCACATAACCAGCCAGCATACATATCAGAAATGCCAAGACAGTGGAAGACAGAGACAGGAGGAACAGTAAGACTTGATGGCTTCCAGTCTAGCTATGGGTTCAATGAGAGGCCCAGGCTCAAAGGAGTATAAAATACAGCATAATAGAGAAGGATATGACATGCTTTCCTCTGGCCTCTGCCCACGCACACTGGTACCCACACCTGCACATACATCACACACACACACACACACACACACACACACACACTTTTCTAAAACAACGTGATCAAAGAACAATTAAGTACCAATAGAGCTAATCCTCTGAGACTAATTTGAATTTTAAAAAATCAAATTGTATAAGGGGTACAGCTTAATACCATTTATTCCTTGCTTAAAGAGTTACAAAGCAAGAACATATATTGCTGAAGGATACACAGGTAAATACAGAGAAAAAACCTGGAAGAAAATGTTTCCAGTCGATTTTTGTTGTTATTCTTGTTAACAACCACAAATTGGTATTTACAAAGAGACAAGGATCCTTTTTCTGTAACATCCTATTTTTTATGAGGTAAATGTGAACAGGGGTTATTAGTCATGCATTTTCTTCTTTCACAGAGCCCCGGGTCAATAAGGATATGGGGCACACATTCAGCCTTTTCCTTTCCTTCCATACCTTCCCTGAAGGCAGGCTTTTCTCTACCCTCGTGTGAAATGCCATCCTTCTATCTCACAGACAAGTAGAGACAAAGACAAGGACCCTAGTGTGAAGGCCCAGTGAGCAGAAGTAGAAAAGGTGGCTGGAAAGTTGAGCAAAACACATTTCAGATCGGTTATTGCAAGGGGCCGAACCTTCCAATAACAAGAGAGGAACAGAGCACACGCATGCGCTGCTGGGACGAATGTAAATTAGCTCACCTTCCAGAAGGAAAGCCTCTCAGTGACATCCACCATCCTTTAAAGAGGCATGTTCTGTTTGGTCAGCAAGTTTACTACTCATTAGCAATTACCCAAGACAGATATCCTCACACTATGCAAAAAACGACATCTGAACAAGCATAGTCACAAGGCCTTTCTTGCCTTGGATAAACCACATAAAGGTTCACCAGCAGGAGTTTCTGCATAAATACACTGTGATACAAGGGGATTCATAAAGCAATTTAAGAAATTAGCTTCAGATGTGCTTATGTGGTATGATCACCTAAGTGTGTGGTGAAATTAAAACAGAGGTGTCTAGTGATATATATTTATAATTCTTCCATTTATGTAAACTATGCACACATATAAGTAAGGGATCTGGGGGCTGTGCATTAAAATATCCTCACTTATACATACTGTTCTGTCCTTTGGTTGTCTTTTATATTTTTCTTTTTTATAATCATTAAGCGGTATTTTTAAATTTTAAAGTATATTTTCTTTTAAAATCTTCCCATGGCCTTCTAAGCATGCAGACTCTATGTGGACTCTTTGTGTCCTGCTCTGGGGAGGACAGGGTAGATGGAAAGCAGTACACACATCCTTGCTTCTCGAGGGGTTCTGGGATCGTGACACATGGCAGAGGAGATAAACAGTGGTTGTAAACCAGAGGTCAGCCAGGAAACTAGAACTTCTTATAACTCAACCAGAGCCATAATGATCTCTGTCAATAAGGGGGGTTTCTTTTTAGATTATTCTTGTTACAAGAGTAATACATATTCTTCCTGGAGATTTTAAAAAGATAATAAAAAAGAAATATATTTGTTAGCCTGCCATCTGGAGACATTTGCTATAAATAATAGTATTTGGGTCCTTCTATACTTTTCTAAATGTTTTCACCTCCTCCAGATAGAACTTAATGAACATAGTTTTGTACTCACTTGGCTTTTTAAACTCAAAGCCATATGCAATCCAGGTGTGGTACCATGCACCTTTAGTCCCAGTACTCAGGAGGCAGAGGCAGGTGGATCTCTGAGTTCTAGACCAGCCAGGGAAGTATAGTAAGACCCAGTCTCAAAAAATAAGTTAATTAGCATGCCCAAGCTGCAAACCACAACCACTGAAGAGCTTGGGATCAGAAACACCCTGGACTGACTCCTTGGATCCCACTCCCCCTAGAGGAACACCTGACTCAGTCTTGAGGTTGGAGGGAGAAAACTGGATCTGCCAGGAGTGGAGGCTGAACTAAGCAATATTGGGACAGTGAGACCATGGGACTGCCTACTGCCTGCCCAGGGATGGGATGGGGAGTTGTGGAGAAGAGAGAATGACCTGATGTGTTGGGAGGGGGAAGGGACCTTGAATAAGGATATACAAGGATAGAAAGTGTGACTTCTTTGTTAATAATAATAATAATAATAATAATAATAATAATAAAAGAAGTTTAGGGGAAAGTTTGTATGCTGTATCATAATAATAAAAAACATTGCCAATAAAAAAGTTAATTAATAAAAGTGAAGCTGTACACAAAAGATCATTTTACTCATTAAATATCACTCTATCACATGCCTTTTCATGACTATATAATAATTCAGTGAATGGATGCAGTGTATACACTGTTTCAAGCTTTGCTATAGTAACCAATGCTGAAGTGTTAATGTTCCTGGTAAATTTTGCACATAATTTATTTCCTCAGACTAAGCTCCTACTGAGAAATGTAGTTATTAGTTTAAAAGCTATTGTAATCCTTGATGTTCTCTACCATTTCACACTGTCTTGTCTAATGGATAAGTGTGGATGGGGGATATTTTATGTATCTTTACCAACAATGCATTATATCATTTAAATTTAAAAAATCTTTACAAATATCACTTATCCTGTGAATGCATCTATATTGTTAAAAAGCATGATTTTTTTCCCCAACTAAGGAGTAGGCTTGAGACACTAGACTAGTCCAGTAATTCTGAAACCATTTACTTTCTGACCTTGTGCTGGGTAGCTTTTCCACTTACTGATACCTCAGGGGAGAAAATGGTAAGGAGGCGCTTGGGTGAAAAGGAAACCCGTACAGATTTTCCTGTCTCTGCAGACACTGAAGAGGCCGGTGCTCCAGTCCCCACCAGTCTGAACAACAGCTGTGACTGTGGTCCTGCCAATGGCTCCCGGGGTAGGCTGCTTCACCACAGCACGAGCTGGTACTTGGCTCCTGGAGAGTTGAGAGTGATGATTAACTTGTTAACAAAGATGCTGATGAATGATAACCATTGATCAAGACAGAGACCAGAGACCCATGGTGCCAAGACACTGATTCATAATTCAGGCTGACTCCATCATCTCCTTCCTTCAGCACGCCTTCTCTGACTTTTTCATTTTTGTCCCATTAAGGACCAATCTATCACTCAAGTTCAATGTCCAGTCTATCACCTCCCTGTTTGCCAGGGTTTCACAATCCCTAAATTCACAAACTTGAAACAAAGAAACATCAGATCAGATCCCAGCAGGTCCCTCCATGGTGACATGACCTTAGCTAAATGGTTTGAGCTCCCTACTTCCTGCAGTTCAGATTGGGAAACTATCTCATGGGGTTTATTGTGTCAGCTGAAAGACATAATTCATTTAGTGTCTCTAGAGGGTGCACCACATGTGAAGCAAGCTATCAGCCAAGAGTGGGGAGCATCTTAAAAGGGAATGGTAGAGAAGACTGAGAAAGTGACTAGACACCTGGACTCAGCTACTGGATTGACATGTGAATGGCACCAATGCAGAACATCCCACCACTTTAACTTGGAGTTGATTGTCCCTGAATGGAATGGATATTTCCACTTTCTGTCATTCTAAGTTAGGAAACAAATGTTCAAGGGACTGGGATGCAAAGGTGGCGTGAGGAGAAAAACAAAACAAAGCAAAACCTCCCTCTTTCTGAGGTGGAAAGTTGTGCGTGACTTTGAGTCCTGGAAACAGCAACAGTCATTTCCGCAGGTGAAGGTAAGCTGCTTCCAGGTTCATGGGAAAGTTGGGTCAACTTGGAGTCAGGGGGCCCCAGAATGAGGCTGAGCCTGCACCATCTATTTTCCCTTGTTGTCTGACTCTCTAAGGCAAACCTCATGAAATGTTTGCAACTGATCTCTGATGTGCTTTGGAAAATTAAGGCAGGAACCTGCATCATATTTGCAATAAAATAAGACAAGACACCACTTCCCCAGGAAACTCTGTTGCAGTCACTGAGTTCTAGATACTCTAGAAGTCAAAGTGAAACACATCTGATCAGTCATAAAATTGTACTGCCCTGCGAGCAAACAGCTGGGGAGCCCTTCCAGACCTGATTTGGAGCAATAAGATCAATGAAACATTATGGTATAATGATGTGCCTTTTCCATCACACCAGTTCTTCCTGCTATTGCTGTGGTTGTGTTGAAGGTCCCCAACTGATGGTGTGATTTGGAGAGGTTCTGGAAACTAGCCGCTAAGCCTATTTGGAAGAAGTACTTCATTGGGATCATACCTTTGAAGGTTTTGCCTTATAAAGGGACTGGTCATGCCTTTGAAGGGGCCAGAGACCAGCCCCTTCCTACCTCCCTGCTTGCTGTATGCTCTAAGGTATACACTACCTTCCTTCATTTATTCCCGCCACCATGATGATCTCCTCATGGGCCCATAATCAATTGAGCTAAGGAATATGGATTGAAATCATAAGCTAGAATACATAATTCTTTCAGTTGTTTATGGCATGCCTTCTGTCACAATGATGAGAAAGCTAAGAGCTTGCCCGAGCATTACCAAAGAGGACAACTTGTTGAAACATGTTCCGAAGCCTTGCCCGAGACCAACTACACAGGTCTCCAAAGAAGAAGTCCAGAAGTCATTACCATAACAGGTTTCCAAGGATTTCTTAAGCAAGCATTCTGCTACCACCTGATGCCTCATGCAGTAGATTTGGAGGCCACTGGTGAGGGCAATAGCTCCCAAGTCTTCAGTAGTTAGGTGGTGTCCATGTAACAGGAATGGGGAGGAAAACAGAACAGGAGGTAAGCAAGAAGGGAGGATGCTTGGAACACGCCTAGTCCAAAGACCCAGTGAGTCATCGAGGCCCTAAATAAAGAGCTGGGAACACTATACAAGAGCTCAGAGGGGAGGCTGTGCTGGAGCCACTGGGTCCCCAGAGCATCCTAGTCCTGTTATCTGTTAAGCACTACAGATAATACTTAGGGTCTAGTTAGCAATTTAAGACCCTATATATTCTTTTTTTTAAGATTTATTTATTTATTATGTATACAGTGTTCTGCCTGTATGTATGTTTGCATACTAGAAGAGGGCACCAGATCTCATTTTGGATGGTTGTGAGCCACCATATGGGTTCTGGGATTTGAACTCAGGACCTCTGGAAGAGCAGCCAGTGCTCTTAACCTCTGAGCCACCTCTCCAGCCCGCCCCTATATATTCTTAAGACTTGGAAAAATGGGTAAGACATAAAATTAAAGCTAAATCAAATATTAAAGTTAGCACTATGTCCATATCATTGTCAAGTAGAACTCATGAATTCTGTTGCTGTTTGGTACGTTTTGTTGTTTGATTTTGAGACAGGGTCTATGTAGTCCTGGCTGGCCTGGAACTCACAGACATGAATCTGCCTCTGCCTACTGAGTGCTGAGTTAAAGTCATCACACTCAGTCCAACTCAAAAGTATTTTATATTTAAAAATATGTTTAAGGTTTTCTTGTTTCTCAAAAATACCCAGAGGTATGGCTAATCATTACTTGTAACCAAATAATTTCAAAACAAGATTATAAAATGCCCTTTCATTTGCCACTCAGATGAATGTGAATAGAAAGGGAATTATGGCATGTGTATGTGTTGATGTTTCTCCTGAAGTGAGTTAGGGGTTATTTCTGTGGACTGATATATGTTCCCTGAAATGCATATTGAGTCTAAGCCCCCAGTGTGGCTGTATATAAACGATTTTTAGGAAGTCAAGCTCAGTGGGTCAGAGAGATGGAATCCTGAGATACGGGGACCAAGCAAGGACCCTGTGAGCCAGGTGAGGCCTTTTGGAACCTAATCATCCTCCCCCAAGCCCAGACTTCCAACCTCCAGAACTGAGGGAAGTTGCTATTAAGTCCACCTGGCCTATCAACCAGGTCATAGCCACCTACGAACATTTGAAACTGGTCCTGAAGAATCTGCTTTCATACTGGTCCTATTTCATTTCCCTCCAGCAAGCTCCTATTGTCAAGGGGCACACACTGTTGTTCCTCTTTGCATGCCCAGCATCCAGCACACTACCCTGAAACTGAGTGAGTACTCGATAAATATTTGCTGATTGGATCAAATAGATTCACTGTCTCTTCTATTGTACTCAAGTCTTTCTCAAATCTAGCTCCTCTGGGCTAAATTATGCAACTTGAACTGTGTTTTAGTTCTGCAGTAGAGGACATAACTCTGGGGTGTGAACTGATGAATAAAAGCAGAGGATGGCCTAAAAGCTTTCTGCACCCCTCTACACAATTTGAGGCAGCCTACCAGGGAGGGCTCCCATCATTATGCTAAGAGCTTCAATCATCTCTGATTTTAGTCAGGGATTTCTGAGGGCTGAGCACCTGGAAAGATTTTTTTTCTGAAATGAACCATTTACAACTTGCAGCCACAGACAAGAATTTTTTGCTTCTATCTTAAAATTATGTACATAACACCTTTTTATCACAGCAAGGAAGCCAGTCTTCTATCTACTCCAAATCAAGAAACTGAGAAAGTAACTTTTACTTGTTTGGAAAATTGTGTGTGTGTGTGTGTGTGCATGTGTGTGTGTTTGCCTAATCTTGAACTCAATAAGAACTCTATTCTAATACTCTAAATCCTTGGATTTTTTTTAATTAAAATGTTTAGATTTATAGATGCAAAAAAATGTTTTAGTTCAAGCTTATTGCTCATCTGTCATGGTTAAAATAACAATGCCAGCCCTTCCCTAGGCACTTTCTATGTGACAGGCATTTAGCAGTCCCATTAAAAACAGAAATATGACTTAGTGTGACAATGCACATCTATAATCTCAGTACCTGGGGAAACAAGGCAGGAGAATTTGAGACCAGCCAGACCTGCAATACAAGGTCTAATTCGATCAAAAGAGAATTAGAATTAGAGCATCAAAGCAAGAGCAAGGGGGGCATAATTTATCTCAATCTGGGGCTGCTATACACGAGACGAAAGTAGTCACTGTAACTTCTTGGGCAGCTTGTCCATATATGACCCCCAAGGGATGCTTATGCTACCATGAAGAACAGGAACAAGCTTGGACATGATGGATATAGCTAATGCCCACAGAACTGTGCCAAATCAGAGATGCTATCTATTCACAAGCAGAAAGAGCAGATCTGTACACAGGAATTCAAATCCACTTCAGCTACATTCTATTCTTTAAGCTTAAGAAGGATCCCATCTCTGCCCTCCGCTGTGGCCCCATTGTCCTCCTCCAACTGTGATTTAAGTACTCTAGCTCTTGGTTGCCATGAGCATTCAACAATATCATGTACTTGGTGTGTGGTAGGCATGCAACTGACGGCAGCCAATGTTAACCTGACCTCAGTATCCAGTAGATACTGGGCATTCTGAGGAACAATGAAGGAAGAAAAATCTAGAGGTTTTTCTTTGTTGTTTTTTTTTTTGGTTGTTGTTGTTTTTGTTTTTTTCTTTATTTTGTATTTATCAAAAAAACAGTAAAAAGAATTTAAAAATGCTGAAGAGTTAACAATAACTATACAGAGGATAATAATCATAAGCATGGCTTATCAAGGGTGGAAATGCAAATAAGATTACTACACATATATTTTCTTTGTGTTCAGCTTTCCCTCTGAATTTTTTTTTCCATCCCTGTATATCCTTATTG
>PVIH01023987.1:0-23720 GCA_004025045.1 Sigmodon hispidus
AGCCCCCCAGCCCCCCAGACACCCAACCTGCCAGACAGCTAGACAGCCAGCTACCCAACCAGCCAGCCAACCAGCCACCCAGACAGCCAGCCTGCCAGCCACCTAGACAGCCAGATAGCCATGAAGCAAGAGAGTAAATAAGATTAGAGAAGTAAGAAAAGGGGGAAAAAGCCCAAAGGCGAATGGTAAATGGAATAATTTAAGAAAAGTTGGCTAGCCATAAGCCAAGCTAAGGCTGGGCATTTATAATTAAGAACCAACCTTCATGTTTGATGTATTTGGGAGCTGGGCGGTGGGCCTTTAAAAAAGCAAAGAGTAAAAACAACCAACAACAGTAATAAAACAGAGATGTGCCTAATATTAATATTTTAACTGAAAAAAAAACAATGATAAGTAACAAAAGCATGGCTCAAACTGGAAAGTTTAATTTTGTAATTAAATCTGATTCTCTGTAAAATATAAATCTAAATGTGTTTTTCTCCAAACACTTAGTGTTAGGGTAAGATGCTTTCAAGCTAGATTCACTACAGATCTAGTTAACATTTAGGTCTTGAGATAGAATCTTTATAGATTGTAGTGAACTCTAAGACAATATGATGTTTCATAAGAGAATGAAAAGATACAAAGTAATCTGTGATACGGGATGTTGAGAGAGGGGTGAGGACATTACAATAATGTGAGTTTTAAGTTTGTAAAGGGAGAAAGTGAGGCCAAAATGAGGATTATTTTGCCAGAGACCTAGGAGGAGTGCTGGTAAAGGTCAGCAACTAAACATAACAGGTGCCATCCCTGAGGACCTGCAGAGAACAGGGTGCTGTCTTTGAGGACCTACAAATGGTCAAAATTAAGCTAACAACTTATTTGGAAAATTCTTTTACCCAGAATTGAGAAAAAAAAAATGTTGCTAGAAGGAAGTAAAAACTTTGAAATTCCTTCAACAAGGAATCATTTTGATAACAAAACCAAAGTCATAGAAGAAAGTTCCAGAGTAAAATCTATGTTGGAAGTAAACAAAATTCTTAACAAAATAGTATCACATTTAACTTGTCGTTACTTCCTAGCAATTATCTATAATTTAGCAAGTAGAGTTTATTCCAAGAATTCATGAGTGTTTTAAAATAATAAAATTTGTAAATATGGTACATCATTTCAACAGAATGAAGGATAAAAAGCCATATGATAACTTCAACTCATGTAGAAAAATATTTCACAAATTCAGCATCCATTCACAATAAAACCCTCAATGATTGGGTGTAGAAGGCATATATATCAGCAAAATAAATGCTCCATATAACAACCTTTTACCCAGGATAATTCTGAATAGAAAAAACTGAAAGCATTTACTGTAAAATAAGAGCAAAGACAAGGGTATTCATTTTTAACATGTCTTTCAACAGTATTGGAAATCTTAGCTAGAACAATTGAGAGGGGGAAGAAACAACAAAACAAAACAATTAAACAGAAAACATTTGAATAGGAAAGAAAGAGTTCTAATTTCCTTTGCTGACAGATGAATGCAAAAATTTGTTAAAACTGATACATGTTAATTGAAATTTCAAAAAAATCCAATGTTTTTATACACCAATAATAAAATTACTGAGAATAAAAGGAAACAAATACCACTCATAATAGTAACCAATTCAAATGAGTAAATATTTGAAGGGGCTAAGGTGATATCTCAGTCAAAAAATGTTAGCTAAAGAAATTTGAGTCCTAATTTGCATACCCAGTACCCATGTTTAAGATGGGTGTCAGTAGACATAGGCATAAAATTCTGGGGTTTTACACAGTCAGCCTAATCTAGGTGGGGAGTTTCAGGTTAGAGTAAAACTCAAAAACCAAGTTGGATGGGTTTTAGGGATTGATACTGTTCCTGATGTATATGCATACATATGTGCATATATACATATATATAAATGCATCCTCACACAGGAACATAAACACACACAATTAAGTATAAATTTAGGTAAGAAAACTAAGAGAAATTAAGTGGAAAATATAAAATACCCATAAAAAAATGAAAAACATAGACACACAAACACACACACACATACAGACAGGCAGATACACATAGTTACTTAGTAAAGAGATTTTGATTTGTAAATTGTATAATTAAAATAGCCACAATATTCATACTACTCTGGATTATTTTCAGTGCATTTAATATCAAAATATTAATAACAAAATAAAAAATAAAAAATTCTATCATTTCTAGAGAACTCTAAAGCACTCTGAAATGTCAAACAGATTTCAACAGAAAAGTCAAGGCAGGAATATTACAATACTTGATTTCAAAATATCCTACAAAGTGATAGTAATTAAAACAGTAACCTAGGGAAAATATTTTAAGACCATTGTGAAAGCAGACAGTAAGACATGACTTTATATAGGTAGATTATAAAAGCAAAGAATCTGTGAATAAGATTGCAGCAACTACAAAGCTTACAAAGTGAAAAAAGTATTTTCAAATTATTGAATTAATAAAAGACTGATATACAGAAATGGATGGAACTTTCACCAAAGAATAAATGATGTGACTTAAAGATGGATAAATAACCTGAAAAGAGATTTTCTAAATTAATATAGATAAATGGGTAGCAGACATGAGAAAAGAATGCTGAATGTGACAAATCATTAGTTAAATACAAATTAAAACCATAAGATAGCAATTAGAATGGCAGAGACATGCCAAAGAGCATGACAGAAAAACCATGTGGCCTCAACTCCACACAAAGTACTACAGGTACCTAAGGAATATTGAGAGTAGAAATATTCTTCCCCAGGGATGAGCTCACTAATTGCTTTATGTAATACTAAATGATCAGCCCTGAAAATACAAACATGCACAAGAAACATTATACAGAGTAAATAGCTTATACTTAGGTATATATAGTACATACATATATGCAAATAGCAACATTTTTATTTTGTTTTTAATACATACCACCCACAGTTTTTCTCTCCCTCCATCCCTCCCAGTCCCACTTCCCCCATTTCCCCTAGCCCTTAGATTTAATCCTCCTCCCTCCCTTCAGAAAAAAGACCAGGACCCCAGGGATATCATTCAAACACAGTATTAAAAGATATAATAAGACTAAGCACAAACCCTTATATCAAGGGTGCACTAGGCAAATCAGTAGGAGAAAAGAGGTCCCAAGAGTAGACAAGAGTCAGAAACACTCCTATTCCCATTGTTAAAAGACCCACAAAAACCACCAAGCTAACAACCATAACATAAATGCAAAGGAACTACTTCAGACCCATTCAGGCTCCATCCTTTCTACTTCTGTGAACTGCTAAGCACTCTGCTTAGATGATGTCTATGGACCATGTTCTCCTGGTCCTCGACCCCTCTAGATCCTACAATTCTTCCTCCCTTCTTCCCTGGGGTTCCCCAAGCTTCAAGGAGATAGATATGATTGGGATCTTCAATATGGGCTTTCTCTCTGTCTAATGATTGGCTTTGGGTCTTTGCATCTGCTCCCATCAGTTGCCAGAGCAAGCCTCTGGTGATCATAGTGCTAGGTACCAATCTATGAATGGATCAGAATATAATCATATTATTATTTTATAGATTTTTTTTCTATCCTAGGTCTCTGGGCTATATAGCTTTTAGTCTTGGTTATCAAGGCAATACTGGACATGGACTACTTTTTGTGACCTCAATTAGATTACTTCCACAAGTTCTGTGCCTCCATTGCCCCAGTAAATCAAATCCTTCAGGAGAGATAGTTTGTAGATGAAGGATTTTGTGGGTGGGTTGGTGTCCCAGTCCTAACACAGAATTTTGCCTAGTTGCAGAAGACAACTGGGTCAGGCTCACTGTTCTCCATTACTAGGAATCCTCCCTAGGGTCAACCACATAGGACCCTGGGAGTTTCTACTGCACTAAGTTTCTACATGCCCCACCTCCCCAAATGCACTCCAATTCCATTGTTTCTCTGTCTCTCTGTCTCCCTGTCTCTCTGTCTCTGTCCCTCTGTCTCTGTCTCTCTCTCTTTCTCTTCAATTCCCATCCCTCTGTTTCCCATTCCAACCTGCTCCCAGTCCACCCACAAAATCTATTCCATTTCCTCTTCACACAGACTTCCATGTGTCCTTTATCCCTCCTCGAAGTAACAATAATAAATGAAAAAAGGCTATAAGTTTGAAAGTGAAAGGATGCTTATGAGAGAATTTAAAGGGAAGAAATGGGAAGGGAAATGATGTAATTATAATCTCAAAAATATTATAAATAATAAAAGAACCTAAATACTGGTAAGAATATGAAAATAAGAAACATTCTCTACATTATTGGCAGGACCCATCGATAAAGTGTCATCACTGTAAACCAAAACTAGAAACATGTCTGCCATCTGACCTAGCCACAACCCCACTGCTTTTATATCTAAATTAAAAGAAGTACATCATCCTGACTGCTATACTGTTTGCGAGAACCAAGAGGTGAAATTAACTGCAGTTTCTATGAAGTGATGAATGGCTAAAGGAAATGTGGCACACACTTATCAAACAATACTCTTTCTTTAAAAAAATGAGAAAATCCTGTCATTTTCACCTGGATAGAAGTGCATGTGATTATGCTGAATGAGGTAAGATAAACGCACAACAATATGCTGTTACTTGCAGATGGAATCCATAAAGGGAAACTTCATAGAACTTGAGAGTAAGAGGATGGTTACTACACAATGAAGAAAATGTATGGTACAAAGTAAAGAAGAGGAGACAGTTAAGAGACAGAGGTACATAATACAGCTGGATAAGAATAATTTCTAATGCAGAAGAACAATCTAGGGCTACAGCACATTGGTAGAGTGTTTGTTTGACCCATGCAAGAATCTTCAATGCTGAAGAAAGTCTATAGCATGGCTGAATAACCTACGCTGAGAATAATTGTACATTTGGTCACCTGTAATATGAAGGTGTTTTAACTGTTTTATAATGCACACACACAGACACAGAAACACCGAGAGAGAGAGAGAGAGAGAGAGAGAGAGAGAGAGAGAGAGAGAGAGAGAGAGAGAGAGAGAGCACCTGAGGTTATGGTGTGGCCAGTTACCCTGATCACTGCATAAGATCATAACATATTTGTGTATACACACCCTATTTGTCAAAAATAAATATTTTTTTGTTATTTGAAACCAGGAAATTTGCAAATATGCATCAAAGTATTCCTAGGATACTAAAATTCTAATCCAATCTGCATTTAAAGCAATTCAATAAAGATTTTGAAGTGAATGAATGAAAGAATGAACAGATCTCTTAGTCTGGTGCTCTGAACACTATTGTGAACAATAGAGCAAATAGAGCACTACAATTTCTCTTGCTACCTGACATCTCATTGTAATTTCTGTGAAGTTAGGTCCTTTTGCTGATACTTTACTTTCTCCTTTGTCCACTGTAAAACAAGATCATACCACCACCACACTGTTCAAATCACCTTTACATTTGCACTGTTATTTTCATAAACATCTATTTCTACATGGAAACCTGTTAGCGTCTTTCAGCAATTTAGGAAGTAAAGTCTTGGTAGTGCATCGTTAATCTGGATCTTTGGGTGACATCTCTTTCCACTCCTCTGTAAACCTCCTTGACTGTTCCTAGCTAAATGTAATGCCAGTCTAAGCTACCTTCAGTTTGGACCTGCTTCCAAAATGCCTATTGGTGAGTGTGCACTTTAATTCAGATGGCATTAAACCTTCATTTAAAATTTATCAATGGCTTCCCATATAATTGAGAGTAAAGTTCCAGCCTCCTAATGACCTTCAGGCACATACTTCTAAAGACTCTTAATTACCTCTGTTCCTACACTTTGAGCTCCTGGGTGGTAAATAGACAAACAGCAGACAGTCCTCCCTTAGGGGCCATAGATTTCTCTCTAGTTGCTGTGATAAAACTCCCCAACGAAATTAATTTAAAAGTTTTATTTTAGCTCACAGTTTCAGATTACAGGTCCATCATAGCAGGGAAGTCATAGCAGCAGTACCTTGAAGAACCTGGTCTCATCACATCCATAATCAAGTACATAGATCAGGGAATGAACAAGTGTTTGTGCACAACTTGTTCTCTTCACTCTAATGCCCTCCAGAATTCTCTGCCTATGAAATGGTGCTCCTTCAGTGGACAGATCTTCCCTCCTTAATTAATCTTATTAAGACAATCCTCACCCAAGACACGACCACAGACCAACTTGATCTAGTCCATTTCTCTCTAATTCAGGTCATTCTAGATTGTATCAAGGTAACAATTAACTCTGACAATCCCAGGGATTTTTATTGCTTCTTAGCTGTTAGGATGAAGGATGTTATTGAGAGAGGCGCCTAAGTTCTTTAGTTCTCTCTTTCTTCCTCCTCTTCCTCCTCCTCCCCCTCCTCCTTCTTCTTCTTCTTCTTCTTCTTCTTCTCTCTCTCTCTCTCTCTCTCTCTCTCTCTCTCTCTCTCTCTCTCTCTCCCTATCCTACTCCTCACCATGGTGTGTGTGGTGTGAGTGTAGCATGAGCATGTATGTATGTATATAGATAATATGTGGTGTGTGGTATATGTGTGTGGTATATGCATGATATGTGTATGTGTGGTGTGTGTATATATATGTGTTGTATATGCATGCATATGTATGTAGCATATGATGTATTTGTGTGTGGTGTTTGTATGTTGTACATTTACAAGCACCTGTACTTGTACCTGCATGCAGAGGCCAGAGGAGCATGTTCAGGGTCTTGTTCTACTGCTCTCTGTCTTACTCACTGAGGCAGTAAGACAGAGATTGGCTGGCAGACAGCAAGTCCCAGCAAACCTCCTGTCTCTGCCTCCTCCCAAAGTGGTGTTACAGGTATCAGTTTGGACTGGAGTTTTACAAAGTTGGTAGGAATTCAAACTCAAGTTCTCATGCTTATGTGACAAGAGTTGTGGATACTAAGCTATCTTTAATCCTTTGTATCATTACTCTAACTTCATTTCTTAGAGGAGTTTCCATGGCCTCCTCATCACCAATTCCAACACCTTGCCCCAGGACAATTTATTTCCATCTGCTAATTTTCTTAGTACATCTCCCCATCTCCTAGCACTTATCACCATCTAGTATACTATATGTTTTATTTTTTAATCTTATTTGCTGTTGCTATACTTCAAAATGTCATTCACATAAGTTAGGAACTTGAGTCTCTTTTGTTTAGACTGTATTCCCAAAGCCTATATTGAGGCCTACTAAAAGATGTTAGGTGAAGCATTATAATATTTCAGATATAGAATGGTTAGAACTGCCTCAGAGAATACCTTAGCAAGGTTCTGTGAGCATGAGAAAGGTATCTTTGTGCACACTAGGGTCATCTGGGAAAGGGGAACTTCAACTGAGAAATATCTTCATAAGATTAGTCTGTAGGCAAGTCTATGGGGGAAGTTTCTTCATTAATAAGGATTGATGTGGAAAGGTCCAGTTTACTAGGGGAGATGCTATCCCTTAGCATGTGGCATGTAGTCCTGAGTTATGTATCAGAAAAGAAAGGAGGGGAAGGGGAGAGAGGAAGAGAAGGAGGAAGGGAGGGAGGGAGGGACGGAGGAAGGGAGGGAAAGAATAAAAGTCTGAGCAAGTCATGAAGAACAAGTTCCTCCAGATTTTGGACCTGCTTGAGTTTCTGCCTTGGCTTCCATTAGTGGTGGGCTGTGCTAGGGATGGGTGAACCAAATAAACTCTTCTCTTCCAAGTTACTTTTGCTCATGACATTTTTGTCATACTGACAAATAGCAAGGAACTACAGGTCTGAAGCAGGGCTGCCTCACCTAACAGAGATGGCCAGCTTGGATTGCCCAGCTCTGTTGGGACAGAATCACTGCTAATGTTGAGATGCTTGAATTATAGTTACCCTAGTATGTTCCAGCAGACTACTGGAGGTAGCTCTGGCAGACAGTCACAGGCATCCTGAAGATAGAGGCAACTCCATGTCTAGAAAAGCGTAACTAAAGAGAACCCAATACCAACAGGCGTGCTTAGAGATCAAGGACCTTGCAGGCAGTCAGCATGGGGAAGTCTGCCCATGAATGCCACTAACTGGCTTTCCTCTCAACTCAATGAGGGCTACAGACAAAACTTCAAACTCTGGGTAGAGAAAAAATAATAAGGCTGAAGAAGAATTCCTTTTCAGTATACATGCACATTACCTAATAACTAAATCAAAGTCCATCACTTTAAGACTTCATAATTTCTATATGATATACATTTCAAAATTCTCCCTTATAATTGTGTTGAGGTACACAATACAGTGGTGTTAACTTTACTCACCGTACACTTGTGGTAGCTATTGAACTACAGTGACATGTACCTGGATAGGTAAGGAAGGCTTGAAACTTACTCCAGCAATATAGCATGACTTTGTTTCAAAACAAACACACAAAGAAAGATGATATATTCTTATTTGTTAAAACAAAACACACATGTACTTAGAGTAATTGTGTTTAATAAATAAAAATAACCAGGCACAAAAGGAGTAACATTGCATGACATAATTTCTGTAAAATCTGAAACAGCAAGTGCTGATTTTGAAGGATCTATATAGTTGTTTGATTAGATAGCTAAAAACCTAGAATAATGCATTGAAATTTTTGTTTCAAGTCTGGAATACCTTGATATAGGATGCATTCCAGATAAAGGCCTGTTCCCATTCCTAAAGCAAGTCCAGAACAGAAAATGAAGTTAAGAGTCAGGTCATAGTATATGCTAATCAACTCTTCTAAATTCCAGAAATTACAAGATTAGGATGAAAACTTATCTGACAACAAAAGTGGCAGTCAGAGAGCAGACGTCTCTGACCCTAGTCCTATCTGCCTCTTCATCCAGCAGTACTTTCCTGATTTTTCTGGTCCCAACTGAGTAAAATTCACATGGCCAAATAAGGCTTTGACATACCCACAGGTAGAATTTAGTTTGCCAAGAAGCAAGTTTTAAAATTGATTTGCAGATCTGTTTAGCTTGGCATTGATGGTACAGTTTGCTGCAGGCTCTGCCCCTCTTGGGCTTTAAAGTCTGTATCACCTGGCTGCCCCGAAGGCATTTCATTTTCCTACCTTTAATTATTTTTATCATTCTCTAATACCAAGCCCATGGGTTTTCTGTAATTTTTTTTTTTTGATTAGAGTCAAACCTTCACATTTCTTAATTTTACAACTTTATTTAGCATGTCACGTTGTCTTTGTAGTAGAAATACACGTTTGTATAATTGCTCCTGCTTATGATTTTACTGATGGCCAGAGTCTGGGTCGGAGTCAGCTTCATGCTCTACAGTGTCTAATATAGTATCTTGAACAGAGTAAATTTCTGAATTAGATTCATAACTCTGAGTAATCTCTGGCCACCCTAATATCAAGTGTTCTTCAGAAAGTCACCTGTCTATTCATTTTCACATCACATTAGTTATTTATGTCATCATTAAAGTTAATCACTGAGAAATAAAGATCAATTTGAAAATGTTCAATCCAATCTGTTTGCTTCACGATTCAAATAACTGAATCATGCTGGTTAAGGTCAAGTGATTAAGTTAATTGGATTGGATGACTACTTTGTGTGTGAGCAATCCTTTTTCACCATCAACCTTTGAATAGCTGATGTAATCAATTGTGTGGATTTACAAATAATTGCAGTATAAAGGAACTTTAAAATCACATAGATTGCATTGTAGGCTTATTTGCTATCTTTTCATAAGGGACTCATAGAAATGAGGTAGAGAAGGGCATATGGTTATAATGGTAAGGTAAACAGAAACTTCATCCAGCTCTTGGATGTCTGCTAATATGGTACAGGAATTAAAATCAGAGCTGTATTATTATTATTAGTGTATGTTTGTATAATATGAGTTGGGGCAGGGAAGGTGTGCCATGATTCTTTTGTGGAGACCCAAGGACAACTTTGTGGAGTTGGTTTATTTCCTCCATTTTCATAACGTTTTAGAGATTAAATTTAGGATACCAAGCTTATGAAGCAAGTGCCCTCACCCTCTAAGATATATCACCTGGTCTAGACAAGATATGTTTGACTGAACAAATAATCTGTAAGTACGGATTACAAAGTAAACTTACTAATTAAAAGAAATGTCTAGAGGCAGCTGAGATTTGTGGCTTGCTCTGTGATGGGGTGATGCAAGCAGTGCTCACAAGTCTAACAGTTTTGGCTGCCCTGTTCTCTAAATTCAGCCTCTTCATATGGATTATTCTCCTACAGCTAAATGAGTTACTTTGGTGTCTGGAAACATTACATGAGGGGGAAAGACTGACTTAGCTAATAGAACAGAGAGAATGGTGGTGACTCTCAGCTCCTCTCACTGGATTCCAGTTTTATTGAACTGCTAAACTTCCAACCTCATATTTGTTGGTTTATATTAAAGGAGAAAGAAACAACATCACAAATGTAATTGTCATTTTACAGGGTCAGTATACATACTGTATGGGAAAGTGACAATTATCAATTCAAAGAATGGATACATTTCAAAATTTAAGGATTACTAACATTCCCTGCCAAACTTTCTATTTAAGTGTACTTGTATTAGATAGTAATGAAAACAATTCCCCAAGTTTCTTTTCCACGAATGGTAACAACAATCATGCAACCAGTGGAGGAGATCTGTCTGGGATTAATCTGATTGTTTTCATGTTACAGTCCCAGAGGATGATCCCACACTGCGGTACAGGCTTTTATGGCTTTCATTTTTATGTAAGTATGTCACAATTAGCTAACTTTATTATTTTTGCTGCTGTATTCTGTGACTATGTCTGATCAATGAGAGTTTGGGATGAGAGTCTTGTTTATCTTGTCAAGGTGGCTGATTCTGAAACATCAATTTTACCTTCCTGGCTAATGCAAAAAGAACTAACATAGTCCATTTCACTTATTTTCTTATGATTTATTGGCTTTCTTCATCTCTCAGAGATCATATGAAATCTGGAGACTATACTTCAAGGCCTTGGGGAGAGATCAGCAGTTGCAGTGGTGATAATCATACAGTAAATAAAAGCACAATTTGCCTCTTATGTAAATTTTGATTTATTGTTATGTGAATGAGGATTTGAAGCAAGAGCCAGGAAATCAATCTCAAAGATGACAGCAGCTGCTGTGTCTTTCATTGTTTTAGGGGTTAATTTCATGTTTTTGTAGCAAGTAGGTCTGCTTTTAATTGAGAAAACACTACAGAGGATGTACCTTGATTAGAGATGCTAAGATTTAGAGGCTGAAATAGATCTGAAAGATTTTCTAGACCAATTTTTTAATCCACAAATGAATTTAAAGCGACATTCCACAGCTTCATAGAGTTATATAACATAGCAAGAGCATCAGGGATATATCTAATGTCTTGAGTACATGTCTAATTCAATTTTTCACAGACCATCTTCCAAGATCTTTCTAGATTTATGTCTATAGAAAAATACACAAGCCTAATAGATAGGTTCCTTCAGAATCGACAGATTTCAGAAGATTTAGATTGGGATGTGAGTGGGTCCTGCTTAGTCCAGTGGCACAGCAACTTTCCTGGGGCTAAAAGTCTGCCCTGTCTGTGAAGGAGGGACACAGACCTTTCTTTCATGAAACTTATCTCAGGAATGTTCTGGAAAGGCAGCTGAGGATGCAAGACTTTCACCTTTTTCCAGGGAATGTGGCAGAGCTGCCTGCCTCTAAGCTTTCAGAATTCTATGCCTATAGTTTTCTTGCCTCAACCCTCTGCTCTGTAATGTTCTGTACCAACAGTATTAGCATTTAAAAAAAAAATTACTTCCAAGAGTTTTACATGTGGCATCTGGGAGGTTTGCAAACCGCCTCCTTCTGGCTTGCTTACCCTGCCAGCTTCCCTTAGCTCCTTTAGCTGCTGTAGCCATTTGACTTTTCTGCTGGGCAGGTAGTCGCAATTTGGGGGCCGGGTCCTTAATTAGATTCCAGCAGCTCAATTCCCTGGTTCATTTACCCTGAACCACCTTCAAATTGAATTGTTTTTGTGTTTTATATTTTTTCCCTCACTGCAAGCCCAAGTAGGAATGGATCCTGGGCAATTACATGGAGGTACAGCCTTCTTTTTTGGCCCGTGCTTCTGACGAATCCTCCTGCCCTTTTGTGTCTCTCTTCCATTATGCCTTCACAACTGTGTTCTCTGTACCTTCTGCTTAAGCTGCTTGCGTGTCCTCCATGAACCATTGTGATGTACAACACGTACAGTCCCAGGGCCAGATGAATGGTTTTCCATTAGTAGTACACTGTGCCATCTGGGGCACCTGGGAAGATAATGCCACAAAGACACCCCCATCTCTCACACACTCGAAGGGAAGATTTGTACCTCTCTGTCTGGCTCTCTGCTACCACTGCAGTGCAACGTGCCTGGGCTCTGAAATCTGTGTCGTTCTCTGCAGTATCTTAGTGCAGTCTGCAGTTTGCAGAGGGCGCAAGCTTGAAATGGAATTCTGTATGCTCCAAAAGGTAAAATACAATTGCAATACGAACTGTCAGTACAGATACAAGAATTTCCCTCTGTTAAAGCAATCATGTGTAATCCTTGCTTCCGAAAGGACTTACAGAACAAGACAATCATTTAAAAAGAGCAAGGCCCTTCACTGGACCTCACAATTAGCATTTTCTTATTTTCAGCAGCTTTGTTATTTCTTCTGTAATTGAAAGTTATTGGTAGGGAGAAATCTTGATTGCTACATAGACCTCCTTAAGTGATTTCCTGTGAGTGTGTGTGTGTGTGTGTGTGTGTGTACACTTTTATTTCTTTCAAGTCGGTTAAGACAATGCTGTTGCCTTAAAAGAAAAAAAAGAACAACCTTTGATTAGTATTCTTTATTGCAGTAGATACACAGAATCTATCTTCACATTCACCCCTGTCACCTAAGAATTTTAGAGTGATCTAACTTTGAGATTGGAGGAAGCAGTCTTTGGGAATCTCCCATTACTTATCCCATACCTCCTTCTGTCATTGACCTCCACTCCATTTTTTATTCCTTTGTCAAATTGCTTTTATTCACGGGAAACAGAAGGCTCATGTTTACTAGGAACAGAAATAGAAACACAATAAAAAGCAGTTTGATGGATGATCGAGCCTATTCTAACTATTCACTGTTGTTTTATTGATTTACAGAACACAAAGGCTAATCTGAATTTCCACTGCTTGTATTTTCCCTTGATCTCTAAGGAATTGTTCCCCTTTGCTCAGATTAACCAAGCCAATTTTTTCTTTGTATCCAGTAGATTTTTGACAGTCAAGTAGCCTGTCAACTAGTCAATTTATACGGCAAAAAACTAATTTTTACTTTAAACAAACATTCTAACATTGTGTTGACACAATTAAATGATTTCTGAGTTATCCCATATATCTAACACACACCTTGGGGAGCCTGTACGAACTATAGCTGAAAACAAGCGCACGTGCTCCAGCATCAAATTAAATATTTTTCCCTTAATCCTAGCACCAGCAGCTGTTAGGTATGGTGGCTTATTGCATATGGCCTACATAATGAGGCCAATCCAGGCAGTTCCAACTTCTCCACTGAATGCTGAGTAGTACTGCTCTCCCCAAGGACATTAAGAGTTACTGAGATTGGAAGTTCTCATGCCAATGAAGAGGCTCCGAATACATGTTTGGAGATGAGGGGGAGAATGCATTCAAAGCTGGAACTTCTACCTTGATTAAAATAAAAGGGATTGGCTTTCTGAACGAGATGAAACTGGCAAACTCCCCAGCGTTATGGCAGGACAGAAGAAGGAAGGGAGAGGCGGGGCAAATAAGGAAATCTTTGCTCTCTTTGAAACCTGTCAAAAAATTAGGTCAACATGATTTTGTATTTTAATGAAATAACTTAGGGTAAGCCTGAGACCTGGAGGCTGCTAATACTTTTATGCTAGAGTGGTTTGCCATGCTTGATGTAATGTCTGGCTCTGCATAAGAAGTATCGAAGCTAATGTTCTCCATGGCTAATCGTAGGCCCTTAGCTGTTTCTGTCCTTTTAAATTTTCAGTAGCTGGAGTATCAATATGAATGTTCCCCTCTCTAACTGCATAAACACAGTACCGGCTGCACATCATCATTTCAATTGTCAAAATAGATGAAAGGATTTCTGATACTCCAATTAAACTAACCTACAAAAATCATTTTAAAATATGCTCTATAAAATAACCTGAATGTTAAAACACCCAAGCCGCTCTTGTGACTGCATCGTTAGCATTTTCCCCTCCACGGCCGCAGTCCTTATCTGATTTGATCACTTTTAGAATGAATTTGGTTTTGAACATAAAAGCTGAGGAAGCTAAATTGGAAGAATAATGGCTTGGCATTTTATGTCATTTGGTTGAGATTGCAGGTGTGGGAGTCAGGTCTGCTCTTGTAACTCGTGCTTGGCTATTTCCCCTTTAATTTCTCGAATTTGAAATGGATTGCCTGTTCCAAATTACACCACACTTAAGGGACTTGCAAAGAATGTTTATGATTTAGGATCCCACGTTATTGCCTTGATGAAAAATTATGCAGACACACTTATAGCCCTGCAGGAAAACTACATCTTGTAAAACAAGAGTATTTGACAGACACCAGGAAGCTGAAGATGATAAAATGCATTTTTAGCTCCTTCTGTTATTAATCAAAAAGGGGTATGTGCTAATGGTGGCCTGTAGTATCAGATGGAGGGCTCTCCAGGAAGGGTTTATCACGGGATCACTGTGGTCAGAAAAAGTAACAACTAATCCAGATGACATAAAAATTCTCTTCCTTTGAAGCCATAATGGTTAAGGGATAGCTTTTGAACACTAGGATAGTAATAATCTCCAAGTTCTCAAAATAACTTGCTTCATATCAAAAACTGTATCTCTGCATTTATAAAAAAATGCATCCTTAATAAAAGAGCAGTATTCTATTTGTCAGTCATATTTCCTTAAAATGTCAATATATACTTTCTCACAGTTTTAGCAGTTAGGTTTCCCACGTTCAGAACTCTGTGTTTGTTAAGTCTGTTCTGCCTTCCTGGAATGCCTTGCTATCTTGTATAAGGCTTCCCCTCCAAAGTCAGAGAGTTTGCTCATTCTGAATCTATATTTTATCCTACTGATGTAACCCACGGAACTTAGTCTTATTGGTGTTTGCACTGTACCTTTAAAAAACACTTTTACTATGTCATTATCATGAAAATGGGTTTATAGGTAATGTAAATCTTAATATTACTTTTATTCTAATGGTGTCCTTTTATTGGTACAGTTAATGTGTATATCCAGAGAGCCTCCTGATGCAATTATTCTTTAGCCTAGTCATCTCAGCCTCCCAACTTTTCAGTTTCTGCTCTCTGACTTTTGCTTTGCTCTTTTTGTTTTAGTTATTATTTGGAATAGCTGGAAATATCTAATATTTTTTAAGATTAATACATTAAGTATTTTATCTTGTTTTTTCAAAATTCAAGAGTTTGTTCTGCTCAACCATTTTAATAAGTTGTAATAGAAGCCAAATAGCCATATATATTCAATTTACTCTCTTTTCTTTTTATTTTGTTACTCATATATTTGGGTTACAGATAACATATATATGTATGTATGTATATATGTATATATACATGCATATGTATATTAGTGTTATAATTACACAAAGCTAGTACAGTAGCACCTGCCTGTAATTCCAGCTCTATAGCAGACTGAGGCAGCAGGATTATGTGACCCAGAAAATTCATAACTTGTCTGAACATTAGTATGATCTGATCTCAAAAATTAATAATAATAAATTAGAAAATAGATTTGTATGGGATTTGCAGTTACTTTTTACTTTTTAATGTCTAAAAATACAAGAAGAAATAAGTCTGTTTATTTACCAAATTATTTTTCATAATAAATTTACTTGATTTTTCTTTAAAAGAAAGTCTTCATCATTCACCTCTAATTCTGAGGATATCTTTATTGGAAACAGAAATCTTGATTCATAGAAATATTTCATGTGACAGCCTACTTTTTCACTGTTCCTATCCCCTACAAGATACTCATTCATCTGTTTTCTAATTTTCATGATTTCTTCTGAGAAGTTTGCCATTATTTCTGTGATTGTTCCTTTCTGACTGCTTTCAAGTTATTTTTTTAATCTTGTTTTTCTTTGGCTTGAATATGATGCATCTGAGCATAATTCTCTTCAGTTTTCTTATGTTTCAGGTTCACTGAGTTTGAATTAATACATTTGTGACAGCAATTTACTCTCAATGTGACTCAGAAACACAAAAGTCCTTGGTATGATATTTGTGGATCTTCTTCTTTTGGCTTTATCAAAATAAAATAAAAATGAGGCAATAGAATTGATATTACAGAAAAGTGTCAGCTGTTGAGCACATGACATTGCTCAACTACAATGCTAAAAAATTGATTGAGCTTGATTTGTGAAGTATAAAAGAATTACAGAGTTACATTTGAAAATCCAGGGAAAATAATGCAAATTGATAAAACTAGACAGTATCATAGCAAGTAAGATGGCAATAATGAATGTTTGTATTCTTGGTCCACACTGCTCTGGATCAATGACTTAGGAGAGGGCAATGATTGAGGTAAGAACAAATACAAATGAAAGACATATACTCAACGGTGCCATCTTCAGGACTTAGCTATGACAACTTAAAGGCATGTCTGCAGACAAGGCAGTCATGGTAGAGAAAAGCTATCCTGAGAAATTTTAAGGAACACAACACATTTTTTAATATGCAAGCTATATATATTTATTGCAACGTTAGAGATTAGCACCTGAAGATCTGAATGCCTTGTATTTTCCATCAATTCCTGCCAGAGAATTATACATGAAATTGATGTCTTAGACTCACCATATTTTATAACATGCTTGATAGCAATATTATAATAAATAAAATCCTAGTTGGATGTATATGACTAATTTATCTACAGATGCTATCAATTGACTTTTTACTATAACTTCAGCCCTAGGTCAGGATTATTATACAAATTGTTTTATCTATTTTTGTAAGATTTATCTGAAACATGTGTCCAATTATCTACATCATCTAAAACAAGGAGACAGAAGCACAGTCAGTAACAAGCTTACCTGTAAGAAAATAAAAAGCATATTAAACTACGCATTTGGCCTGGGAATATATGGTATCCACAACCAGGTAACACTACTTTTATATTAACTATGAATTTTCTGATCAACAGAAAGAAGCTGATACTTCATCACTGACCCCGGATGCTAAAGTCTTGATAAGGTGGATATACTAGATGGTAGGCTGTAATTATGCTGGGATATTTTGGAAGTCACCATTAAGTAAATCCATATCATGTTGCAAGCCCTGCGCTTCACTGCTACACATGCCAGCTATCAGGAAATAAATGAAGGTGAAGAAAGCATCTTTTCTAAACCTAAATTAATTAATTAAACACAAGTGAAGAAATCTTGGAAGAAATATTACAGTTCAATGTATTATAATTTCAAAGAAAATAATAAACACCAAATTCAGTCACATCACTTTTTAACATGTTCAAAGATTGTTACAATGAATTAATGAGTGTTTAGAAGATAATAGAGTAAAGAAAGGCATTTTTGAGAGTTAAACAAACAGCTCTAAAACATAATCTTTTTAAGAAGTAAGGGAAGTAAACATTTTGGCACTAATATTTTCTTTATTTGGTACTATTATCTTTGACTTTAAAAAAAATCAAGAACACTAAAATTTACAAAGGGTGGAGATTCAAGTAGAATAATGTAGAAAGATGTTTCAGTGAGTACCCTGACAAAACTTTGAAATAAGAAGACAGAGCATGGAAGGGTGAGTGAAAAGGGGAGATATCTTTTACTTGTCTTGTTGTCTTTTCTCTCTATAAGGAGAATGAGCTTTGGAGAAAAGAACTAGGAGACCCACAGCCTGAAGAAAATGATGAGCTATCTCTTTCACATTACACTCTAGTTGTTATTCTATTTAACCTCTCATGTACTTTCAATTTAATTAAAATATGTGCACATGAGGTCCCGTATGTGCACATGAATATGGAGGCCAGAGGTCCACTTAAACTGTTATTTCTCAGTAGCCATCTATCTTATTTTTGAGACAGTCTCCCACTGGTACTTGTGATTCTCCAAATTGGCTAAGGTAATCAGATTGAAGACCCTTCTGTCTCTGCCATCATACTGATAAGAATACAACAATGCACAAACCATATTGGTATTTTTAAAATAATTTTTTTATTCTTTTGACAATTTTATACAATGCATTTTAATCCTATTAATCATCATTCCTTAACCCTCCCCAGATCTTTCTCTACCATTTTTATTCTCTTTAAAATAAATGGAGTTCGGTTTGTATTGGTTGGTTATTTCATGGTGTATAGCCTACTATTTATTTGTTAGTTAATGTATGTGAATGTTTTGTTTACATGTTTTTCTGTATCCTATAGATGCCTGATATTTGATAATGACAAATATAAATAACAGATGGGATTCAGCATCAGGGAAAGGATTCAAGTCTTCTTTGCTACTCCTTGGAGAAAAGAGAAAAATACAGATAGATTAATACACTATAAAATCTAACACAACTGCTCCAGCAGCCACATGACAAGGGGTGTTGGTTATTCAAACAATCTCAGCCTCAGAGAGTCATTTCTTACATGAATGCCTGTCATCTATTTTATATATGTACTTGAGCCAATATCTTGAAGCTAGAATATATAACACAGATTTTGAATGACTGAATCAAAATCTAAAATAATATTTTTTCAGTTATTGAGGACCTTCAGTTCCTAAGTTAGTAGAAGTGGTGATGTAGCTAGCTAAGGTATGAATCCTTAAACTACTAAATTTCTTAGCAGGATCCTACAGAAGGGAATGGTCATATAATCACTGTGACCAAAAAGTCATTAATTAAAACTGTGTGGTTATCCAATATCATATAGTCATCCCTAGAAGCAAGCACATGCAGGTAACACTTAATAGATCAAGCAGGTTTTATATATATATAATATATAAATGTATATATGCTGTATATATGTATATATACATACATATAATCATACATATATTATTCAGTGTTACTTATATGTGTTTGTTTATATAATATATGTATGTATGTGAATGTGTGTTTGTGTGTGTGTGTGTGTGTGTGTGTGTGTGTATATACATTAGAAATGGAAGCCCTGTGAATTTGAGGAGTGAGGTTTGGGATATCTATAAGAGAAGCTAGGAGGGAAAAGGAGGGGGTAAATGATGTGTCTTAGGACATCTATTGCTGCTATAAATACCATTACCAAAAATCAAGTTAAAGATGGAAAGGTTTATTTCAGCTTTTACTTTTATATCGTTGTTCATCATTGAAGGAAGTCAGGACAAAAACTCAAATAGGGCAAGAATCTCAGGACAGGAGCTGATGCAAAGGTCATGGAGAGGTTTTGCTTACTGGCTTGCTCTCCATGGTTTACCCAGCCTATTCTCTTACAGAACCCAGGACCACCAGCCTAGAGGTGGGACAACCCACAATGTGCTGGACCCTCCCCAATCAATTATTAAGAAATGGCATCACAGCTGGATCATATGGAGAAAATTGTACAATAAAGTTTCTCTCCTTTTACATAATTCTAGTTTGTGTGTCAAGTTGACATAAGACTAGGGAACACATTCTGTAATTGTATTTTGATTTTAAATTTTAAAAATGCTGTCTTGTCAGTCTCACTAGTCTTTCTCTTTGGTATCTGTTGCTTTCTTCCCATTATTGGAGATTACAGTTATACATCTCTTTAGCCTCACTTTCTTTGAAGCTTACTAATTCTTGTAATATATAGGCTTCCCAGAACTTCCCTGCCCACTGAGTCTAGACATTACTTCCTTTCTCCTGACATGAATTTTCTTTTTTTCCCTTTTTTTATTATGAATAAAATCTCATTTTTATCCATTTATCCCCTTGTTGAAGCTCCCTTCCCCTTCCCACCCCTTCCCCAGTCACTCTCTTCTTCCTGACATGTATTTTCATCTCTGTTCTCAATACTACAAGCTCATTGCCTAACAAGCATTAAGTGCAACACGTCTAAAACTCTTTGAACATCATTTTTTTTCAAACATCATTAAATATCTCTTTTTGTAATGCTATCTGGTTCAGTAATAACAGTTTCATGTTTACCGTTGTTCCTCCAGTAAGAATTTCAAAGTAACTGACATTTTCTTTCCCATTTAATATGCATACATAGGAACAAACTAACTACAACTATTGTTAAATTTGAAGCTGTGTTTATCAAATTTCTCCCTTTAAGATATTCTCAATGCTGTATCTTTTTAAAGAAATCTCAATACAAATGTGTCCTCTAAAATAATAATAATAATAATACAGATGTATGTAGGAAAACAAAACAAAACAAATCCAAGAAAATCTATTTGTAACAGTAAAATCATGAAGTCTTTAAGGTGAAAATTCTACCATAATAAAGAACAGTGACTGTGAATGCTTTATGAATAACTAACCAGTAACAACCTACAGTACAACCTGTGTGTCTTAACATTGGTAGAAAAATGTAGAATCACTGACTTGAATGATGAGGTTCATATCTGATCATCCTGTATATATTCCCAATATATAGTTATGCATATATATTTCTGAAAAATACACAATTATAAGACAATACTGACTTCGAAACAAAAAATAGAAAATGAAGGTGGGAGAAATTAAAGGTCATTGACAAGATCTTAGCCAACAGAGCAGAGTAAACACAGAGGTTGGACTGGGTTGGCACTACCAACTCTAGAAGTTTCTAGTCACAAATAAAGTTATACTGAATTTCTGGGCTCATTTCAATATTAATTAATATAAAATCTGTAGCTCAGAGGATTATGGTACTGCTCTTGGGAGCAGATTTTTTAATTTCAATATCATTTACAGTAAGGTGTTCACAGATGAGGGTACTTTAATAGTAAGCCTGATTAGTAGACACAACATATTCAGTTGGATAGAACTATCAGTATGCTGTGTTCTTATGAAAATAGACTTCCAGTGTTCTACTTTGTTTTAGAGAACAAAAATTTGGAAAAGATTATAAAACTCATTTATTGAAAAGCATCCCAGTAAGAAGGAAATTCAAACTTATGATTAATGATTAATGAACATTTTAAAGAACCAGTGCTGTTTGATCTGTATGTCTACATTTAAATTCTATTCATAAGGAACCTAATGAAACTTTACTATATGTCAGTTGAATATTGGAATGAACACAGAAATACAAAGATATAACATAGTTCCACCCCATCATCAAAGAATAAGTGTAAAATTACAGATGTATAGAAAGATTTGTCCTTTATAGTAAGCCAAATTTTAATGAAATTACTCAAGGATGAAATGACCTAGCCTTTCTGCACCACTAAAGGTCTTCAAACACATGCTGAAAGTCTACCTGGTATAAGATAGATCTAGGGAAGTAAATTAGCCATCGCCTGAGTGATTGAGTGGTCTGACCTTTAAGCACTTCCAGCCTTAGATGCTATGATTCTTTCGTATGTGCCATCCTTGTCCCTTAATATCATAAATAATTGAGATATAACTGCCAAAACTGAATTTACATGCTACATGTAAATCATCTGTTTGCATATATAAAACTTGTTCTTACTATTCAAACCCTATATCATGTCTTCTATCTTGAAAAAATTATAGGGAACCTAATACAAACTAGATATTAAAATTGAAATTGTGAATGAAAAGGAAGTCAAATATCTATATGTTAATATGTTTTTATTTTGGCATAATAACTCTGTGTATCAAATACAAACTTGATAGGCAAATGACAAGTAATGTTTTTGGTAAATAGTTGTTTTTTAAAGTATTGCATGTGAAATGACTTGGGAGTAATTAACATAATTTTAGTACTTCATTATATGCCACTGAAAGATCCTTTTGCTCAAACTGAAGTAGTTATACTCTCCTCACAATGGTCACCACTGCTAATGTTATTATGCCTGAGGCAGTGAGAACATTCCTCTTGATGAATTTTATAAGCCAAGACATTTCTGTAAGTTGATTTAATAAGGCATGGGGAAAGGCAAACGCTGAACAGACAGATAAGTTTTAGAAACACTGGAGCAAAATTTGATAAGTTCCCAATTTTTTTAAGAATAACAACAAAATAGTGTTCAGTTTTTGGGTTTTGAGAAAGTAAAGATAAGACAAAAAAGACAAAAAAACTGATTAATTCAAGGTACATCTTGAACTTTCCTGAATATAATCATCCCAATAAACCCCATAAGAAGTTTCCTAGTATGCAGTATTTCATTACACAATTTTCAATAACAAAACGATTTTCTCCCCATGTGGAAGAAATGATGCACCACACTAAAAGTTGCACCAAGCTAACTAAACAGGAATCTCTAACTGTCTTGTGGATCAGATGCAAAGAGAAGTGCATTATCAAACATGTTCTACATAGACATGCAATTTTACATAATTCTAGGGGGGCATATTGCTGGTGTTACTACTATGGTTTTATATATGTAATTTTAAAACACATGCTTCATTAGTTAGGATGATATAAAGAATTAGAACTGATAGAATACACATAAATGCTCTCTCTCTCTCTCTCTCTCTCTCTCTCTCTCTCTCACACACACACACACACACACACACACACACACACACACACCAGATTACAGGCTCTGGTTCAGCTATTGAGTAATGATTGCCTCCTAAGAGAAAGGCTATGTATACAGTAATTGTTAATTCAATGAGACAGGATATCTCAGTAGTTCCAATCTCATACTCAAGTACTGTAGAATTCCTAGAGAGCTACTGGTCTTCAGTCCATGGTGGAATTTAGAAGATGGCTCTAAAACCATATTAGAAATACCTCTGTAAAAGGATAGATGAATTTTTCAAAAAAGTGGTGGGGGACAAGCAGACAAAAAGCAAAAGCTCCCTTTTGTCATGTAATTTCATGTGGACTGCCACCAGAAGCTGTGGTTCAAATGTAGGGTAGGCACCTCAAAAATGATCATCAAGAAAATTCTTCCCATTGAGTTCTTTTTTTTTTCTTGTTTGTTTGTTTATAGACCACTAGTGAGTGAGTACATCCCCTGCTTATCTCTCTGAGATTGTGATACCTCGCTCAGAAGGATATTCTCCAAATACATCCATTTGCCTGCAAACTTTAAGATATCATTTTTTCTTACTGCTGAGTAGTAGTAGTATTCCATTGTATAGATGTACCACAGTAACTCAATGGTAACACTTCTGTGTTGGAATATGTATTGTAGAAAAACATAGCTCTGTGTTTCCCAGGCAACATTCACTCAAAATTGTCTCCAGAATAAACTCTTATTTTCTTTGAAAAAAAAAAAGAAAAGAAAAAATGATATCCTAAAATTTGCAGGCAAATGGATGGACTTGGAGAATATCCTCCTGAGCGAGGTATCACAAACTCAGAAAGATAAGCAGACGATGTACTCACTCATTAGTGATCTCTAAACAAAAAAACAAGGTAAAAACCAAGCATGCCCAAGCTGCAAACCACAACCACTGAACAGCTTGGGATCAGAAACATCCTGGACTGACTCTTCGGATCCCACTCCACCTAGTGGAACACCTGACTGACTCTTGAGGGAGGGGGGACAAAACTGGATCTGCCAGGAGTGGAGACTCAACTAAGCAATATTGGGTTATTGGGTTATTGGGACCATGGGACTGTCTGCTGCCTGCCCAGGGAGGGGATGGGGAGTTGTGGTGAAGAAAAATGACCTGATGTGGAGGAAGGGGGAAGGACATTGAATAAGGATA
>PVIH01023988.1:0-23717 GCA_004025045.1 Sigmodon hispidus
TTTTTTTTTTTTTTTTTTTTTTTTTTTTTTTTTTTTTTTTTTTTTTTTTTTTTTTTTTTTTAAAAACTTTATTTATTATTTATTTATTTATTTGCCTTGGTGTTTGCCTGGAACTGGAACTACAGACAGTTGTTAGCTGCCATGTGGGTGCTGGGAATCGAACCCGGGTCCTCTGGAAGAGCAGACGGTGCTCTTAACCACTGAGCCATCTCTCCAGCCCCGAGAACTTACTTTTTAAGAAAAATATTTTAAAATTATTTTTAGGTGCTGGAGTTAAGAGCAAATTTTTAAAATTATTTTGTTATATGCATGAGTATTTTGCTTGTATTACATATGTGCACTGAGTCCCAGCCTGATGCCATGGAAGCCAGAAGAGAACATTGGATGCCCTGGGACTGAAGTCACAGACAGTTGTGAGGCACCAAGTGGGTGCTGGGAATGAATCTGGGGTAACTGGAAGAGCAGCTGTTACTCTCAAGATCTGAGTCATCTCTCCATCTCTGAGAATCTATTTTTAAAAAGCCAAAGGCTGGGGACTGGGGACAAGAGTACCAACTTCTAGACCCAGGCTTTACCCAAAGTCAGGGCAGGCCTGACCTAGAGCCCTGTGTTCCAGGTCTGTCTAAGAGTCTGTCTGGATATGACAGCAGGACAGGTGTCTTGCGGTCCGACCCAGCTAAGCATTTGATTATATTGCATCTAGCCCTCACTTCCCCTAGGAAACTGATCTTCATTTAAAATCCAATATCAATGCACAAGAAACTACAAATGGGGCCCTGAGACACAGCTGGTGGGAGTTGGCTTATCCTTCCTGCTGTACTATACGGATTGTATTACCTATTCAAAAAGTTTCCCACAACCAAGATCAGACTCAGCTGACATCCTTGTAGGCAAAGGCAAAGGCAGGAAGAAACTGTATAATATATCCTGTAGATTAACTGAAACTGCCGGATTAACAGAGAGGGAAGGAGGCTTGCACCGCTAATACCCATCTCCCAGGGAACAGGGGAATCTTAAATAGTTCACCTTCCCACCTAGGCTGGGCCAGGCAGGGCTCAGCCATTTCTGCCACTTCTCCAGGTCCCTGCACCCCCTACCAAGACAGAGGAATCTGTTCCGAGTTTACCAGCCAAGTGGGGACCCTGCAAAGTATGTAATGGAAATAGTGACATAAGCAGCCTTCACGTTGACCTTACTATTCCCAAACCACAGAGCCCCAGGGCGACTCTCAAGTTCTCCAACTGGGTTTTGATCTTTTCCTGCCTGATCCCCATGTGAATAAAATGCAATTCGGTTCTCACAGCACAGGGTTCTCACAGCAGCTCCCTGCCAGGGCCTAGAAACCAGACCTGTTTCCCTGTTTGAAACTTGGTGTTTGCTGCTGATGATGATCTGTTTTTCTTGCTTGCTTTTTTCCTCCTCTGCAGACTGACCCTTTGGGCTAAGAATGGTAAGTGCTTATTCACGCATTCAGCACACACTTTCTTCCCAAGTAACTGCTATGTACTGACCCGAGTTCTGCAGGCTAGATAGAACTCAGTGCTCCTGTCTCCTCAGCGTTTGTCTTCATTCATTAGTTCATTTACTCATTCTTTCATTCATTCTTTCTTTCTTCTCAGTGACAGACTGGTCTCCTAATGCAGCTCTGGCTGTCCTGGAACGTACATACGGGGGGGGGGGGGGCGCGGTAAGATGGTCCAGCTGGTAAAGGTACTAGCTGGGGTTCCCGATAGCCTGAGTTAGACTCAGGGGAAATTATTTGGGAGAAGGAGAGAGCCAACTCCCAAAAGCTGTCTTCTGACTTTCACATTCATGTGTCTACAAACACAAACATGAATGGGCTTGAAGAGATAAGGGCACTGACTGCTCTTTCAGAGGACCTGGGTTCAATTCCCAGCCCCACATGGCAGCTCAAAGCTGTCTGTAACTCCAATTCCAAGGGATCCGATGCCCTGACACAGACATATATGCAGGCAAAACACTAGTGCACTTAAAAAAATTAATCAAAAAAGAAAACCACAGACACAGATACACAATAAATAAGTAGATAAATAAATGTAATAATGAAAAAGAATAAAGAACAACATTAAGGGGCTGGAGAGATGGCTCAGCGGTTAAGAGCACCGTCTGCTCTTCCAGAGGACCCAGGTTCGATTCCCAGCACCCACATGGCAGCTAACAACTGTCTGTAGTTCCAGTTCCAGGCAAACACCAAGGCAAATAAATAAATAAAGTTGTTTAAAAAAAAAAAAAAAAAAAAAAAAAAAAAAAAAAAAAAAAAAAAAAAAAAAAAAAAAAAAAAAGAACAACATTAAAACCAAGCGCTATAGACCTGGGGATGCTGCTTGCCTCCGTGTACAGTGCTCTAGGTTCAGCTCTTACCGATGTGCATGCATGCACACACACACACAAATTGTACCTTGTATTAGTTTGCTTTCTGCTGTGATGAACACCATGGCCAAGTTTGGGAGAGAAAAGAGTTTATTTTAGTTTACAACTGAGAATTCATAATGAAGGGAGCTCAGGGCAGGAGTTTAAACCAAACACCACAGAGGAGGCCCTGAGAGCTGGAGGCCCTGAGAGCTGGCTCCACACTTAGAAGCATTTGTGGCTCTTGCCGAGGACCCAGGTTCGGTTCCTAGCACCCGCATGGTGATTTACAACCATCCTAACTCCAAATCCAGGAGATCTGTTTCCCTTCTGACCTCTGTAGGCATCATGCACACATGTGGTATACATACATACATGTACACAGAACACATAAAATAAAATGAATACATCTAATAATTTTTGTTGTTTCTCCGTGTAACAGTCCTGGCTGTCCTGGAACTTGCTGTGTAGACCAGAGAGCCACCTGCCTCTGCCTCTTGAGTGTTGGGATTACAGGCATGTGACATCACTGTTCAGCTTCATTTTTTAATGAGATAGTTAATAACTAACCCCACAGACAAGTCCTGTTACTAGGATGCCCTCCATCACTTGCTCAGCTTGCTTCTTCATGCAGTGGAGGAGGAGGACCACATCCAGGGTAGCAGCCCCACAGAGGACTGCTGTAGCTGAGCTCTTTCTCTGTCCCATCAGCCAGCTCCCAATCAATGACATGGAGACTTCTTTTTTAAAATACAGTTTTATTATTTTTTTTAATCTATGCATATGTGTGTAAGTGTGTACAGCTACTCCTGCAGGACAACAGTGTCAGGTCCCTGGGAGCTGAGTTACAGGCAGTTGTTAGCTGCCATGTGGGTGCTGGGAATTGAACCCCAGTCCTTTGGAAGAGAAGTACATGCTCTTAACCACTGAGCCATCTCTCCAGCCCTGGAAACGTTTTATTAATTATGAAATCTCAACCTTTAGCTTATGCTTGTCTCACTGGCTCTTATAACTTAACCTGCCTCTCTCTAATTCATCTACATTTTACCTTTTCTTTTATTCTTTTATTCTGTTTGTCCTACTTTCTGCCTCCTCTGTGTCTGTCTGTCTGGCCCCTGGTATCTCCCTGGCCTCTTCTCTCTGTCTCTCTAGTCTAGATTCCTCCTACTTATTCTCTCTGCCCCGAGGCCCCGCCTATACCTCCTGCCTAGCTATTGGTCATTTAGCTTTTTATTAGACCAATCAGGTGCCTTAGACAGGCAAGGTGAATAAATGCAACATCTTTACAAAGTTAAACCAATGTTCCACAACCAGCTTCTCTCTCACACGTCGATCATTAATCAAGAAAAATGCCCCACAGACTTACCTACAGCCCAGTCTTACAGAGGTACTTCTCAGTTAAAGTTCTCCCTTCCCAGGTGATCCTAGCTGTGTGAAGTAAACTAAAAAGAAAAACTCACCAGCACAGATCTAGAGAGAGAAAATAGTTGATAATAAGGTAACAATTTAGAAGGAACTGTTCCAAGTCTCCATAGGAAGCAGACAAAGATGAAGGATAGCTTCCCTGTCGGGCTTATTCATCAATTTATAGGAGGGTGACCCTAGGGAGTATTTGATTTGACATATATATTATTGCATATCTTTAATTATGCAAAATGTATAAATCAATGCAATCAACCTTTTGGAATAAGATGTAAGCTTTATGGTTATAATGATGGGGTACCACAGTGAAAGCTCTGTGGGATGTACTACTTACCCGATGGACCATAATTGGGAATATTTGACACTACATCCATCCAGGATGAGAAGCTTATGAGTCATCACATCTTCACAATCACAATCATCAGCTGTGTGTAGTGGTGAACACCTTTAATTCCAGCACTTGCGGCAAAGGAAGGCATATCTCTCTGAGTTTTGAGGCTAGCCTGGTCTATATATCTAGTTACAGAACAACTAGAGTTATATATAGAAACCTTGTCTCAATAAATAAATAAGTAACTCGGGGGGAGGGGAAAATAAAAATTAAAAAAAAAATAACTCAATAAAGCATTAAACCCGATGAAGCCAAGCTGCCCGTGATGACTTATGCCTGGCACTCAGAGAGCAGAAGGAAGAGAATCATGACAAGTTCAAGGCTAACCTGGGGTACAGTGTAAATCTCTGTCCCTAAATAACAAAAACCTTAGTTAGAACCCACTTCTATTTTTCTTTCCTTCTGCACCTACATGCCTGACAGCCGGGACATGTGGAGGTTAGCACATAACTTAATATCCCAGGATTTATTAAATATCTAACATATACCTATCAGCTCTCTCTTTCTATCACGTGATCAAACGCACACCATCAGGTGTGGTGTAGCAAGTGCCTTTGTTTACTTTGTCACAGGATTCAAACCCAAGGCCTTGTACATTAAACAAATGATCTATCACTGAACTGTGTTCCTAGACCTTACCATTTATTGGTGTATTTTTCTCAGTTTTATTTTTATTTTTCGTGCTTCTATGAACATTCTGCCACAAGCATTTTGCTGAACATCTGTAGGCATTTCTCTAGGAGTCTCATGGATTTTCTAACCTTCTCTCCTTTCATACAACACATCTCATGGAGTTTCTAAAGTGCATGTGTGGTTTGTCAGCAGATGTCCGTGTACCGTATGCATGCCTGGTGCCAGTGGATGCCACAAGAAGGCTTCAGATCTTAGCGAACTGGAGTTACAGATGATTGTGAGCTGCTATGTGGGCGCTGAGAACCGAACCCGAGTCCTCTGAAACAGCATCCAGGGGGCTGGAGAGATGGCTCAGCGGTTAAGAGCACCGTCTGCTCTTCCAGAGGACCCGGGTTCAATTCCCAGCAGCCACATGGCAGCTAACAACTGTCTGTAGTTCCAGTTCCAGGCAAACACCAAGGCAAATAAATAAATAAAAGTGTTTTTGAAAAAAAAAAAAAAAGAAACAGCATCCAGTGCTCTTAACCATTAACCATTGAGCCACCTCTCCAGTCCACAGTAGAGTAGCATACATTTAAAATTATACAGGGATGGGAAGAGGATGCCAGTAAAGTGCTTATCCCAAACAAGAGAAGCTGAGTTTGGATCTTCAGCACCTACATAGGAATGTGACAGTGTGTGTGCTTCAGACAGGGTCTCTCCATGGAGTCCTGGATGTGATGTCCTGAAGCTCACTATGTAGACCAGACTGGCCTCAGATTCACAGAAATCTATCTGGGAGGTTAAAAAAAAAAAAGATCCCTGGAGATTTTGGTGGCTGATCAATTTAGCTGAATCAATGAACTCCAGGCTAAGTAAGACATTCTGCCTCAAAAAATAAAGTGGAGAGCAGTTAAGACATTTGCCATTTACCTCTGGCCTATGCATACCTGAGCGAACAACACACACACACACACACACACACACACACACAGACACACACACACACACACACAGAGCTCAGAGTCCAGGGTATAGTTTAATGGTAGAAAGTTGCCTAGCATGTAGGAGGCCCTAAATATGATTTTTTTTTAAAAAAATTATTTATTACTACATATACACTATACAGATGAGGGCACCAGATGTCATCATAGACCATGTGGTTGCTGGGAACTAAACTCAGGACCTTGGGAAAAACAGTCAGTGCTCTTAACCTCTAAGCCATCTCTCCAGCCCCGAGTATGATTCTTACCACCAAGGAAAAAAAAAAAAAAAAAGAAAAAGAAAAGAAAACCTGTCTACAGCTCAACATACCAACTAAACACACTTGTGTATTCAGTGTCCAGCTCAAGCACAGAACTAGTCCTCCGAAGTCCCATCATCCTCCTTTCCAGGCACTGTCCTGCACACCGGGTAAATTCAATTCTCACTTAGCACCAACAACTCTTCTTGCCCAGTTTCAAATTATATGTAAATTAAGACTTATATGGACATTATGTAATTCAATGTTGTTTATGCTCATTGATGCATATTGTATCAATGTATGATTATAGTAGCATTTACCTATACTGTGGTTGATGGGCATTTTGAGTTAGATATTTTGGTGAACATCTATCTGTAAGCGTTTCTGTAGAATTCCCATGGAATTTCTAGTGTGTTCATATGTTGACACTTTAGTGAATATATGCTCTCCAAAGTGATTTGTATCAATTTACATGTATGTCCAGGCTGTGTCTTTAACATTTTAGTCAACATGTTCAGATGTTCTCTGTGTTTAGTATCCTTTTTCCTCTAGAAGGGACTTTGATTAAACCCAAGGATCCAACCTAGGTAAGACCTCTAGCACTGAGCTACACCCAGTCTCAACATGTTTTTGCTTTTTTTAAAAAAAATAATATTTACATGTATTAAAAGCTCTTCACATTTGCCTGACACATATCGCTAGAGAGGTAATATGGAGAAGGCTGACTGGGAAGAACTTTGATTCTGGGGCCAAGCCAGTTAAGGAATTAAAAAGACTCAAGCAGCCAAGTGGGACAGTGTTAACTTTCAATAAACCAAATGTGGATTGGAAGTAGCTATCACATAAAAATAGAGGCTCCAAGCTGGGCAGGGTGGCCCTCATCTTTAATCTGGCAGAGGCTGAAGGCTCTCTGTGATTTGAAGACCAGCCTGATCTACATAGCAAGCTCCAGAACAACTAAAACTATGTAGAGAGACTCTGTCTCAAAAACAAACAAACAAACAAACAAAAATACAGGTTGAAAGCACTGGTGTGGTGATGCCTTGTCCCAAATCCCCACCTCTCAAGAGATGGAAGCAGGCATCGGGAGTTCAAGGCCATGTATTGAGTTTAAGAGCAGCCTGAGCTACATGTGACCTTGTTTCATAAATAAAGTAACAACAAAAATGAAAATCGAGGCTCAAATGAGCATACTCTTTGATTTTTAAAACACTTTTATTTATTTATTTATTTATTTTCCTTGGTGTTTGCCTGGAACTGGAACTACAGACAGTTGTTAGCTGCCATGTGGGTGCTGGGAATTGAACCCGGGTCCTCTGGAAGAGCAGCCGGTGCTCTTAACCGCTGAGCCATCTCTCCAGCCCCACTCTTTGATTTTTAAAGAGAAGCCAGAAACCAGTATTTAAAATTTTAGGCAATTTGTGCTTTTGGAAAACATAGTGGCCAAACAAACACCCCTGGTAGGGGTCAGCCCTTTTAGTGCTCACACCTGTGAACTAGCCCTTCGGGCTCGGCTTCAGGCGCAAGTCATCTTTCTAGTTACAGCTTAATTTCTTCCCTGGCCAGGAGCAAAGCCTACCTATTTGTAATTTCAGAGTATAGAATGTTCAGCACTTGGCGGTACAAAGCTGCCTCCTCTCCCATATCTTTGGTAAGCCGTCTTTAGTCACTCAATCTCGCTCTATTTAAAGTATTAAGGGGAATTTTTCGGGGTTTTATTTATTTTTTTTAGAGATCTATTTTTATTATTTGCCTTTGTGCCGTATGCAGGTATGTGCACACCAGTACAGGCGTTCCAGAGGAGTCAGATCTCCCAGGTTGGAGTTGCAGGTGGTTGTGAGCTGCTTGGTGTGATGTGGGTGTTGAGGATCCTCTGCAACAGCAGTACAAACTCTTAACCACTGAGCCATCTCTCTAGATCCAGTTTTCCTTTTCTTAACTAGCAGCTTCGACCAGGGGGATTGCAGTTCATGCACATTTAAAAAAAAAGTCTTGTAATTGGGCTCTTGCTGGGATGCAAGGAGTTAAGAGGAAATGGCCTATTAGGGTTTTGCTAATCCGAGAAACCCAGGACCTCAAAACTATGTAGAACGCCTGTAAAAGCCACGATTCCACCAGGCGGGGATGGTTGGCCGAGAGGCCCCGTAGGTTCTTCGAGTAACTGCAGAGCGGAACCTAGAAACGGCCATGAACATCCCGAGATCCGCTGGAAGGCCCTGACCTAGCGCACGAGATAACGGCGGAGCTCTTTGGTTTGACCGGGAGAAACTCAGGTGAGGCGTGTCTCCATCACACCGTCAGTGGCCGGCTCCTCCGGGAATCCCACTGCAGGAAATGAGCCCGCAGCGCGCGAAGTCAGCAACCCACCCGGGCTCCCGGCTCCATGCGCAGAGGTCCTCCCGCCACCGTGCGCCCACCACGAACCGGACCGCCCAGGAGCGCGCGCAGCCGGCCACGGAAAGTTGGCGCCGGCGCGGGGTCGCGCACTCCGGGCACCACCACCCCTCCCAGCCGAGGCGCACGTGCCGCCGCGCCCCCGCTCCCAGGCCCAGACGGGACGCCCCCACCCCCACCGCGGCACGCAGTGCGCAGGCGCCTCCCCGCGGGTCCCGGCGGCGGGAGGGAGCGGGAGCGAGAGAGGGAGGCGGCGGGCACGGCGGGAGCGGCTTCAGTCTCGGCTGAGGGCTGAGGCGAAGAAGGCGGTGGCGGCAGCAGCAGTGGCGGCGAGGCGGCGAAGGTGATGGCGACGCGGGGCCCATGAGGCGGCGGCCGGCCGGACGGGCCGAGGCCCGGTGGAGGAGGCGGCTTCGGGGGCGCCCACCGCCCGGTGAGCGGCGGCTTGAGGGGGACCCGGGCCGGGCGCGGCCGGCCGAACTCTGAGACGCCTCGAAAGCGGCGGCGGCGGCGGCGGCGGCGGGCCGGGCTCCCGGGAGTTGGCCGGGCGGGAAGGGTTGCCGCCGAAGGCTTCCCGCCGAGCCCCGAGGGGCGTCGCCACCCGCGTCCCGCCGCCGCCCCGGCGCGCCCGCCCTCTTTGTCCCCAAGCGCGCGGTTCCCAAATTGGGAGGGAAACGGCTCGGGCGGGCCGGGAGCGGGCGGCGGCGCTCCCGCAACTCCTCGGGCGGTTGGGGGCCCGGAGGGGCCGGCTGGTCTTTGTCTGACGACCGCGGCCGCTCCTCCGCGGCGTGCTGCTGCGGTGTCCGGCGGGTCCTCCGTCTCCCTCGGAGCTTTTTACAGGAGGTTTGGTTCGAGCGCTGCGGAGCGAGGAGGGCTGGCGGGAGGACCCGGCTCGTCGCCTCTCGCCGGGCGCCTTTTCTTTACTTGAGATGACTTTATCCTCACTTCGTAAAACTTTGGAGCTCTGCTGTGGCTTTTTTTTTTTTTTTTTTTTTTTAATTGTTCTTCGTTGAATCTCCAGATTGAAAATAGAGAGGAGGCGCTAATGCTGTGATTGGGCTGGCTGTTGCGTTTGGAGTTTTCGAGTTGAAAAGATTGATGTGACTTGTATGTAGAATTTGGGGGTCCCCCCCTGCGATTATTTGGGATTGCTTTTCTTTTGCTAAGTGAGTTCGGTTTTTATCCTTTGAAGACTTTTCGGTCTTTGAGAATCGGCAGGGCTACAGATTTCATTCTGCTCATGCTTTATTCTGTTCTCATCAAAACTAGGTGAAATCGAGGAAATCAAGGGCGATGAAGTTCTGGATAAGATGTTGTATGTGTCTCAAGTCTAAAAATTGCTGGGTTTTTTTTTGTTGGGCACCCTTACAAGTGGACATATGTGAAAGCGCTGTATAAAGAAAGCTATGCAAACGAAAAATTTCAATTCTGTTAAGCAGAAGTCAGTTTGTCTGTAGTACATGAATATCTGCAAGAAGAAGATGAATAATGTAATTTTGGAATCCATTCTTTCCCCTGTAAACAGTTTGTAAGTATTTTTCAGAGCAAGAATGAAAAGCACAGACAAACAAAAAAGCCTCAAAACTTACTTGCTTAGCTCCTAACTAGATTAATTTCTAATTTTTGTTAAATTTGCAGGTTGCTTTTGGTGTGAGCAGGGACATATTTTCAGCTACTTTGAGTTTCTTTGTAATGGAATGGAATGGAAGAATGCTAGGAACCAGAACAGACTCTTCTGGGTAAAGGGTGAAAAGCTATGTTAAGCCAGTCCGTTACACACTCTTTGGGTGCAGAGTACTGTAGGCAAAGGGCATTTTGGAGAGAAAACAGGCTTTATAAGTTTTATAAATGTGTCTTAATTTGTCCTGGTCTCAAACCATTGGTTTCATTCTGTTCATTTTGTTCCTTTGGAGAACCCAGACTTTTCAGCTGAAGACTAGATGACAAAATACTCAATGCTGGCTTACATATAGTGATAAATTCTTGTTTTACAAAGTCTGGATCTGGCTGTCAGCACACCTTCGCAAAGGTTTATCTTTCAGACCTGTGGAATGTGTTTACCCAAAAGGGTTTTCCTAGGTACAAGATTGAGATGATCTTATTAAAGATAACATTTTACTTTTTATTTTATTCTTTGAAGCAGGGTATCATTGTGTGGTATGATTGGAACTGGTATGCACTTCCAGACTGGCTTTGAACTCTTAATTCCTACTGCCTGGCCCTCCAGAGTGATGGGGTTACAGGTGTGTACTATCACAGGTGGCTCATTCAGCAAACGTTTCTGTGATGCTGGGGACCTTACCTGGCTGAGCATGTGCCCTGTCACTGAGTCATACCCTCAGCCCCAGCAGACTTTTTCCCCCATTAAGTACTTGTGTGGCACAGAGCTCCATGTTGAGTAAACAATGATGAGTACCATCCTTTTTTCCTTTAGTGTGTTTTGTTGTTTTTGGTGTTTTGAGACCCAGTTTCTTTGTGCATCACTGGTTGTCCTGGAACTCACTCTGTAGACCAGGCTGGCCTGGAACTAAGAGATCCATTGCCTCTGCCTCCCGAGTGTTTGGATTAAAGGCACTGCCTGACTCCTCTCAATGTTTTTACCATGGGAAAAAAAAAAAAAATCTTAGCAATCTGGAAATTATCTAAAACTGTTGAAAACATACAAACTTTTGGAATAAGTTTATTTTTCATCTATGGAAGTGGAATAAATTTCGCATATTATTCTTTCTTCAAAAAGCTTATTTATTTATTATGTATACAGTATACAGAAGAGGGTACCAGATGTCATTGTAGATAGTTGTGAGCCACCATGCGGATGCTGGGAATTGAACTCAGGTCCTCTGGAAGAACAGTCAGTGCTCTTACCCTCTGAGCCATCTCTCCAGTCCTCACATATTATTCTTATACTCTAACTTCTAAATAGTATTTAACTCACATAGCGATAATGTTTGTTTTATCTACCTTTTTGGGGAACCTAACTGATTTTGACTGAATTAATTGTAACCTCATGATGACTTGTAACATACCTTTTGAGGTTATTTGGAGTTAAGTGGAGCTAGATTCTATTTTTAGGGAATTCCTTTTGACTCATTCTTGGACCTGGGATTTCCAATTGCCCATCCAGAGTAGGTATTTATGTGGACTTAGATTCCATTCTGAAATGCTGTCTCCTCTAGGATTCTGATTCTGCTCCCCTCTTTTTCAGGTCTCTCTCAGATGCTGGCCCTGTCTACCTGATAATCTTGGTCTTAGTCCTTATCTTTCCTCTTCTCACTCTAAACTTGCCTATTCTTGGTCTCCAGTTCCCAGGGATATTTTGAATTTTGTTGTTTTGTTTTTGATATAGGATCTTATTCTAGTCCAAATTGACTATGAATTCATGGCAGTCCTGCCTCAATCTCCCCCATGTGCTTGTAGATTAGAATTACTGGAGTATGCCATTGTGCTCCATTGTTGTATACAGTGCTGGAGATAGAGCCTACAGCATCTTGCATGCTAGGGAAGCACTCTGACAACTAAGCTACACCTCCAGTTTGCTTTTATGGCATGCTATCTCTCTTTCCTTTCTATACTAGGGATTGAACCCTCAGCATGGTAGATACACACTCTGCCAGTGAACTACATCCCTAGCCCTGCTTATATATGTTTTTCTTTTTTTTTTTAAACTTTATTTATTTATTTATTTATTTATTTATTTATTTGCCTTGGTGTTTGCCTGGAACTGGAACTACAGACAGTTGTTAGCTGCCATGTGGGTGCTGGGAATCGAACCCGGGTCCTCTGGAAGAGCAAACGGTGCTTTTAACCGCTGAGCCATCTCTCCAGCCCATATATGTTTTTCTTATTCTGTGTATCCTTGTCATACTTATGCTTTTTTCCTACTTACTGAGAGTTCAAAGCCCACTCGGAGAGGCTTTGCATACACTCCATTCTGTACTCCAGAGGCAACTCTTTAACCCTTACTCATGTCAAGAAACCTTTTGGGACTAGAAAGATGGCTCAACGGCTAAGAACACTTGTTCTTACAGAGGACATGGGTTCAATTCCCATCACTAACATGGCAGCCATCCATCTGTGACTTCAGTTCCAGCGTATCATAATGAACACTGTCTTCTGACCTTGTAAGCACCAAGAACTTAAGTGGTGCAGAGATACATATATAAGCAAAATGCTCATACACATAAAATTAAATTAGAAAGAAACCTATCTCTCTCTAGCCTAGGGACCTCTAAAGTACAGTACTCTTCTAGGAATCTGTGCTTATTTGTATAATGTTTATGTCACTGTTAGATTGTGTTGTGTTCTGTAATGTGTAATGTCTTTGATTATCTCAGTACCCTCAGCACCTAGCTTATAACTAGTTCATTTATGTATTCAGCAATTTGATGCCCACTAATTTTTTTCTTTGTAGTCGTTTGCTGTAGTAAAGTACTTCTAATAAAGCTTTAGAGCTTCTATCTGAAAGCCTTGCTATTACATAGTGTATATTCTTTTCCTTTGCATATGTGTGGTTATTTTATTTTGTTTTGTTTTGTTTTGTTTGGAGAAAAGAGTCCTCCCCCATATAGTCCAAGTTGACCCCAGAACTGTGTCTATGTGCCTTAACTTCAAGTACTAGGATTATAGGTGTCTATATCTGGTTTAAATATTGGGTTTGTATGTTAATGGTCTTATATATGGATATAGTGTTTTGTTGTCGTTTTTTTGTTTAAAACTTTATTTATTTATTATTTATTTATTTGCCTTGGTGTTTGCCCGGAACTGGAACTACAGACAGCTGTTAGCTGCCATGTGGGTGCTGGGAATCGAACCCGGGTCCTCCGGAAGAGCAGACGGTGCTCTCAACCGCTGAGCCATCTCTCCAGCCCCCGTTTTTTTGTTTAAAGGTTTGTTTTTAGGGGCTGGAGAGATAGCTCAGAGATCTGCACTGACAGATCTTCGAAAGGTCCTGAGTTCAAGTGTCAGTAAACACATGGTAGCTCACAATCATCTATAATGAGATCTGGTGCCCTCTTCTGATGTGCAGATATCTATGCAGACAGAACATGGTATACATAATAAATAAATTTTTTTAAAAAAAGATTTGTTTGTAATTGGACATGTGGCTCATTTCTTTAATTCCAGCATCTGGAAAACAGAGGCAAGTGATGGATCTCTGTCATTTTGAGGACAGCCAGGGCTATATATTGAGATTCTGCCTCAAACAAACAGAGCCAGAGTAATTGGTTTAGGGATTAAGAACACCAGCTACTCTTCCAGAGGACCCTAATTTGGTTCTTGGCACCCACATGGAATCTCCTAACCTTAACTCCAGCCCAGGGGATCCAGTGACCTCATCTGTCCTCTGCAGGCACTGCATGAATGTGGATACATACATACATACATACTTGCATAATACAGGGAAACATATATAAAGTAACTTTAAACAAACAAAAAGGTTTATTTTTATTTTATGTATAGGTGTTTGCCTGATACCCAAGGAGACCAGAATTAGATCATCTAGGTGATCAGAATTAGATCATCTAGGTGATTGTGAGCTGCCCATTGTGGGTACTGGGACTCGAACCCAGGTCTAGTGCCTTTGCCATTTCTCTAGCCCCTGATATTTTATCTTTAAAGTTAAAAGAAATAAAGAGTAAAGTTTGGGGCTGTTTTCTAACTTTCTAAAAACTTTAGTGATGATGTTTCAGCCTTCCATGTGCTGCTGGTGTTGGTGTGTAGTGATGGTGTATCTGAGTGCCAGAATACTCACTAATGATGCTCAAGGCCCCAGGTTTGATTCCAGCATCAAAAAACAAAAACAAAAACATTCTGCCATGTCCCACCCTGCCCCCAACAACTAGTTCACATAAACAAAGGTACTATATTACCTGTAGTATACTATGCATAACATTGAGAAATCTTAGTCTTCATTTTGACACATTATATCTAGTTTTTAAATTTTGCTTTGTTTTGTTGTATGTTTTTGAGACAGAATCATTTAAACTCTATAGCCTAGGCTAGCTTCAAACTCATGATTCTGCTGCCTCAGCCTCCCAAGTACAGGCTCTGCATTACTGATTTTTAGCCTATTTTCTGATACATAATTAGTAACCCATACTATCTCAAACTTAGACTATTCCTGTCTCAGACTCCTAGTACTGGGATTACATGTGTGAACCACAAGGTCTGTCCTAGGACATCTTATTTTGAGCTTGGAAAAATGATTAGGAATTGTGATGGTTTGATTAAGAATGGCCCCGTAGACTCATATATTTGAATGCTTACTCATCAGGGAATAGCTACTTGAGAAGATTAGGCTATGTGGTCTTGTTAAGGAACTGTGTAACTGGGGATAGGTTTTGAGGTTCCAAAAGCCCAAGTTAGGCCCAGTTCCTTTTTCTTCTGCTGATTGCAAATTGGATGTAGAATCCTCAACTATTCCAACAAAGTGTCTGTCAGCATTCCACCATGCTCCCCACTATGACTAGTGACAGTGGACTAAACCTTTGAAACTGTAAGCAAGCCCCAGTTAAATGCTTTCTCTTGTAAGAGTTGCTATAATTGTGGTGTCTCTTTGTGCTTTCTGACTGCTATGTGAGCAGTCCTGTTCTTCCTCACACTCCCTCCCATGAATCTGTACATCCAAAGTAATGGTGCCAAATGACCCTGGACTGAGACTGATACCACAAACAAAGCCTATCCTTCTTTTTTTTTTTTTGTTTATTATTATTTTTATCATTGGAAGCTGATGGGTGCACAGAGTTTACAAAGCGTTTACAGAGTTTCTCTTTTTGTTTTGGGTATTTTGAGGCAGGGTTTCATGTAGCTCAAACTTACCTTGTAGATGAACATAGTCCTGAATTCCTCATCTTCCTGCCTCCACCTGTGGGGTGGTGGGATTCCAGGTGTGCACCACATCCTGTTAGAATAAATAGCTTTATTATTTGAACTACAAATAGAACTCTCAACAGCTAGGAGCTTTGTTTCTAGCTGCTTTCTATATGTTTTTCACAGAGAAACTGTCTCCCCTTGCTCTAGAGGTTTGAAATTGCATATAGATGAGCATAATTTCTTAGAATAGGAAAAAGAAAAAGGAGATCTGTGCTCAGTATAGTGTTCGTAAAGTCTAATAGCTAATCTTAAAGCCTTAAAGTAACATTTTGGTTTTTAAAAGTATCTAGGATTATATAGTAATACTACCAGATAGGTCCATTGAGCTTGTACTGAGTCTCATGGCATATTGTTATTCCAATAAAAGAACCCTTGATATGAAGGAAAGTGATTAGAAGATAAAAATTGTATAACATTCACATTGCAAATAAACATTTAATGGAACTTGTAATTGAAACTGATTTTTTTTCCTACTATATATGTGCAAGGGGATTAAGCTTTGAACCTTCTGTGTGCTAAGCAAGTGCTCTACTCTTTATCTAAATCCTCAGCATCTAGTGGCTGTTTTAATCAGTTTTTCAAGTAAAAAGTAAATTCCAATACTCAATTCTGGATGAAAATCAAGAAAGAATAATGGCAGCAGCTGTGGGTTTTCAGGACTGCTGGGCTGAGTGTGGTAGCACAGACCAGTAATAGCAGAATGAGAGGCAGGGCAAGAGATGAGTTCACTCATATTTAGCTACAGAGGAAGTTCGATGCCAGCCTGGACTATGTGAAACACTGTCTGAAAATCAGCAGTTTAAAAACAGAAAGGAAGCCAGGCAGATATTTTTAATCCCAATACTCTGGAGGCAGGGACAGGATCTTTGTGAGTTTGAGGCTTACAGAGCAAGTTCCAGGACAGCCAAGGAAGGCTACACATAAAAACTGTCTCAAAAAACAATAAAAAAAGGAATATTAGATGGGATAGTTTTTCTTTCAATTAAAAAATTAAATTGTGTATTTGTGTGTATGTGTACAGGCAGGTCCATGCCGTCATTCACAGATGAAGGTCTGAGGGAAATTAAAAAAAATTTTTTTTAATTTATTTTATGTATATGGTGCTCTATCTGCATGTATACCTGCATACTAGAAGAGGGCACCAGATCCCATTATAGATGGCTATTTGGCACCATGTAGTTACTGGGAATTGAACTCAGGACTTATGGAGGAGCAACCAGTGCTCTTAACCACTGAGCCATCTCTCCAGCCCCCCGCCCCAGTCCCGGGACAACTTTTGGGAGTTGGTTCTTTCTTAACAAGGTCTCTCTTGCTGTGCTGTATATCCCAGGCTCACTGCCTTTGAACTTCAGGACTCTTCTTTCCACCTCCCATGCTGGAATTACACATATGGCACCAAGGGTTCTCTCAGGATTGAATTTAGGTTGTCAGGCTTGCACTACTTACTGACCATCTTACTGGCTTCCTGGTAGTATATTTTATACTTTATCTCCATGTTGTTCACAAGTGTGTTTAATTTGTGAAAACTCTGCTTGCCATTTTTCTCCCTGTTGCTGGACAAGTGCTCTACCACTGAGCTAGCTGTACCTCAGCCCCATGTGTTCATCTTAGCGTATTTTATTCTTCAGTAAGTTTACCAGAAAATCAAAATTGTATAGGTTGAAGAATTCTTTTGAAAAATCTGCCAGCAGCCTGATAGGCTCTGACAGCTGAAGCTAAGCTAGTCCTCTTTAGATGGCACCTCCACTCTCCATCTATTGTAGGTCTCTTTTCTTGTTTAGTTACCTTTATTACCTTGTTGGTATTCAAAAAGTTAAAATGTTAAAAAAGGGCTCTGAGAAATAATTGAAATTTTACATGTCACTCATTTTCTTTTAAGATTTATTTTTATCTTATGTATGACCTGAAGTTCCAACTCATTCATTTAAAGCACCCAAAGAGGGCTGGATAGACAGCTCCACAGTTAAGAGCATTGGCTACTCTTCCAGAAGACCTGGATTCAATTTCAAGGAATCTCTTGCCTTTTTTTTTTTTGGCTGCTGCAGGCACCAGACACAACTGTGGTACACAGACATACATGCAGGCAAAACACTCAAATGCATTAAAAATAAGAAAACAAAACTGCCAAAGAAGGTTTCTAGTATGTGCACAAGTATATACAGGCATCACCATGGTTCTTTAAGAGTGCTTTTTGTCCCTCTAAGAAGAATGTTAATATCCTAAAGTAATGTCACCACCCCTGCACAGACAACCACTAATCCTTCAGGCTAATTACAGATGCTTGAATTTGTCTAGATAATTTTGAATTTTATCTAGATAATTGTAAATATTTGAATTTTGTGTTTTGTGCTATAAAAAATTTACAAGATAGGCATGGTAGCACATGCTTATAATCCCAGAGTTTGGATAGCTGGAGTAGAAGAAATGTAACATCTAGGCTATGGCATACCTAGCAGGGCTCTGTCTCAAATAATATTTCATTTTATCCTTCCACATAACAGTCTGTCACTGAGGAAAATCATGGCAGGGAGAAGTCAGGGAAGGAACCTGGAGGCAGGAACTGAAGCAGAAACCACAAGGAGTGCTGTTTACTGGCTCTCAAGTAGTGCATTTTAAAAGATTGATTCCTTTATTTTATGTGTGCCTGCCTGAGTGTGTGCTTTGTGAACATGTGTGCAGGAGGCCTCGGAGGTCAGAAGGCCTTGGCTCCCTTGGACCAGGAGTTACAGGTGAACTGCTTCCCATGTGGGTGCTTGAACTAAACCAATGTCCTCTGCAAGAGCAGCAAATCCTTAATTGCTTAGCTCTCTCTCTAGCCCCTCAAAGAATAATTAAAACAAAAAAATGTCGATACGTGTTGCCACACCTGTAATCCCAGCATTTGGGAAGTAGAGGCAGAAGGATCAAGGGGCCAGGGCTACACAGTGACTTAGTGAGACCCTTTCTCCATCCCCCTTCACCCCACCCCCTCAGGTCATTGGATATTATTTTATTTCAGAGGCTCATAACAGTACATGAAGTTCTTATAGCAAGTGTTCTATATTTGGGAATAACTACAAATACAATATTACTGATCAAAAGACAATATTTTAAAGTTTTTCTTGATGAAGAGTGGCTTTCTGAGAGAAGGTTTTTGTTTAGACCAAGTGATTGAACTATGGCTGTCTATGCCTCTGCCTTGAATGTGCCTCTGTGACCGACACTATTTTAGTTTTGATAAATATTGCTCAGATGTCTTTGAGAAGTATGCCAGCTCACACTTCCTATTGCTGTATGATGACATTAGAACTTCCACAAATGGGGCTGGAGAGATGGCTCAGCGGTTAAGAGCACCGTCTGCTCTTCCAGAGGACCCGGATTCGATTCCCAGCACCCACATGGCAGCTAACAACTGTCTGTAGTTCCAGTTCCAGGCAAACACCAAGGCAAATAAATAAATAAATAAATAATAAATAAAGTTTAAAAAAAAAAAAGAACTTCCACAAACCTGGTAATATTGGAAATACATTAATTTGACATTCTTACTTTCCAAGACTGAATATTGTTTAGAATTCTTGATTTGATCTAAGCTTAGACTTAGACGTGGATACCAGTACTGTCCTTTTGAATGAAGACAGCCCCACTTACGAAACATTGTGGATGAATGTGGTATCCCATACTTTTCCAGCTGGTTCCTGAATGTTCTTGAATTCAAGCAGAATGGCTCTTTGCCAGTGTAAATTGGCACTTCAGCTCACAATGGTGTGTTTTATTGCCTTGTTGGTTGACAGAGCCAACGTTTCAGATGCCTGTCTTTTCAGTTGGTTTTATAATTTGATTCATGATAAATTATATTTTGTGTTTCTCAAATGTTCATAGCCAGGAACACTTTTGAAAGCAAGTTGTTTTCATGTTTATGCTACATAGATTACTGTTTTCCAGTTAGCTGCCATAATTCTTTTTCTTAGAAATTGTCACCAGCTAGTTATTAAGCATTTTTATCACTGATGTGGAATTAACTTCCACTTAAAACATTCCAGTTAAACAAAACTTCATTGTAAACCCCTTAATTGATTCCTTGTCTGCACTGTAAAGCATTCTCATTCAGGGGTGTGAGTCACTAGAGCAGTTTTTAGTGAATCGCTCAGCTCTTGATCTGGGATGCCCAGAGAGTTAGTTCATAACTTGGTGAGGCCGTTTTCAATTTTTTTTAAGGTCCAGATTTTCTGGAATGACTGTTTGGGAAATACCCACCTCTTTTTTTTTTTTTTTTTTTTTTTTCCCTTGCTTTTTGAGACAGGGTTTCTTTGTGTGACTGTCTTAGCCATTCTGGAACTTGCTCTGTAACCCAGTCTGGCCTCGAATTCAAAGCGTCTGCTTGCCCCTGCCTCCCGAGTGCTGGGATTAAAGGCCTGCATCCCTACCTCCCTGCTGGGAAATATCTCTATGAAAATTTGACATCTTGTTATTGTTAAGGTCACCACTGTTACTTTGTTTCCTTCCTTACCCTGGATTGCTGAATTCCCTGTAATTTTTCAGTTGTTTTATGAATTTTATTGTGCCAGAGATAATATTAAGCAATGTGGACCTTAGAAACAAGTAGTTCCATATTCTCCATTTATGTCCGAATTGGAAACATGGAGAGAAGGGCTGGAGAGATGGCTGAATGGTGAAGAGCATGCACTGTTCCTGCAGAGGACCTCAGTTTGGTTCCTAGACACCTGTAACTCCAGCTCATCTGGCCTAGTGGGTATCTACATTTATACACGTGTGTGTGAGTGAAAAGAAATATGGAGAATAAAACCTGATTCCTGAAGCAGATGAATGAATCACAGTCTGAAATCACTGTCCTAGACTCCTAGTCCATTCTTCTCAATTTCACAAAATTTAGGGTGAAGAATCAATTGCTTAGTTTATCTATGGTTTTGTTTGTTTTTGAAGAAGGGTTTCTGGGTGTAGCTTTGGTTGTCTTGGCTTCTTTTAAATATTTTAAAGCTTTGTGTTGAGTTCATTTGAGTTCTGAAAACAGTTTGGTTCTAGCTTGCTTCTAGGGTTGCGTCTGAGCATCCTCAGAGCTAGAAGTCTAAATCCAGCTTGGCCTCCTTCTGTGTGCTTTGGTTAGTAGGAATACAGAGCATTGCTTCTCCTGTATAGTCCAAATTGCCCCACTTGGGGTAGCCTCACACATGCACTAGTCACTGCTGAAGTCGGAGGCCCTCTGTAGATATCCATGGACCTGTTTCCATGTAGTGTACTGCTCTGAGTTCGTCTGTTTCCTCCTGTCTGGCTGTCTCCTCCACTCAGTGAGTCTTCTGTGCTTTGTGTGTTTCTTCTCTTTGCTCTGGAAACCCTCCAGTTAGCTTAGATAATTAGAGGTCTCATGTTGTTGTTTCCCTCCTCTCAGGCATTCTGAACCATATTGCCTATTATTTAAGGGGTGAATAACTACTGCTTTATAGATTTCCCCCTAGTGTTAATTAAGATATACAGACATATATTCAGAATCATGTTATATTCCAACATGGCCTTAAACTAATGATCTCTTGCTTCAGCATCATGAATGCTGTAATTATAAACTTACTACCATGCCTAGTCTGTCTGACTTTAAAAAAAATATTTTTCATTTCATGTATATATGTGTGTGTTTGTACATGTGCTTGCCAGGTGTGGTGGTGGAATGACAGGTGGTAGTGAGATATCTGATGTGGCTGCTAGGAACTGAACTCAGGTCCTCTTGAAAGAGTAGTATATGCTGTTAACTGCTGAACCATCTTTTTTTTTTTTTTTAAACTTTATTTATTTATTTGCCTTGGTGTTTTGCCTGGAACTGGAACTACAGACAGTTGTTAACTGCCATGTGGGTGCTGGGAATCGAACCCGGGTCCTCTGGAAGAGCAGACGGTGCTCTTAACCGCTGAGCCATCTCTCCAGCCCCCTGCTGAACCATCTTTGAAGCCTTCATCTGGCTTTTATTCTATTTTAAAATTGATTTTACTTATGTGTATGGGTGTTTTGCCTACATGTATGTGTGCTACATGCATTTCTTCTTGCAGCTGCCAAAAAGGGCATTGGATCGCCACTGTTCCCTGCACTGTTCTCAGTTAGCTCTTCTTTTTATTTTAGGGGTAGGGAGAGAAAGTTAAGCTTGGTGGTACTTGCCTGTGTGGTCTTAGTACTCAGGAGGCAGAGTCAAGAGGATTACCACAAGTTCTAGGACAGCTTGCTCTAAATAGTGAGTTCTAGGCTAGCCAGGACCAACTCAAAAATGCTGTCTTAAAAACCCAAAACCTAAATATGGAGATAAATAAATAGAAGAGGTTGATCACATTTCCATGTGTTGGATTTTGTTTTCTTCAAAAAAATATTAGAGCCTCTGAGAATCTGGAATTCGGTTGGAATCACATGACTTGAGGTGCTAGATTTTAAAGAGTTATAGCTAAAATGAAACATTTCCAGAAAACAAGCAAATTGGTTTCTGAAAAATGTTAAAGATTAGAAGCTGAAAGGGGCTGGAGAGATGGCTCAGCGGTCTAGAGCACTGACTGTTCTTCCAGAGGACTTGAGTTCGATTCCCAGCATCCACATGGCAGCTAACAGCTGTCTGTAATTCCAAGATCTGACCCCCTTACACAGTTTTATACATGCAGGCAAAACACCAATTCACATAAGAATAATAAAAATAAATATTTAAAAAAAGCAAACAAAGGTCACTGCCTCATGAGGCATGCTTACTCTCTGTTTGAGACAGACTGATGATTAGAATCAAGAAGTATAAAGGGTTGTAACAAAGGTTATAAATAGGTACTAGAGAAATATGTCCATTTATTGATCAGACATGTATTTAGCACTTAATATGTATCTTTTCCTAGTCTAGATACTGAACTAAGGAGTCTGGCATTTGTCTTTTAGGGGGCTCCAGTCAAATTGAGGTGACAAGATAAAAAGTTGAGACACTCGTAATAATCATGATAATATATTTGGTTTGCCTTGAGTCCAGACACAGTTTTCAGGATTTGGTATGTACACAGTCTTAATATCTTCCCCCTCCCTTAACAGTTGTCTCAGGCTTGCTGATCCGAAACTGAATATACTAACTTCTCAATGTCCAGATATTATCCCATTCACTGATTCCACTCCTCCTGGTGGAAAGGAACCTTGCAGAATTTTGGTTTTGTTTTTAAGATTTAATTGATTTATTCTACATTTTAGATCTTAAACTCTAAAATTTCCTCATCTTACCAAATGTTTTTGTATGTTTATTTGCTTTTAAGGGAAGCCAGTATCCTTTCTTTTTTCATATTTATTTTATTGTGTGTGTATTAGTGTTATGCCTGAATATCTGCACCACTTGCATGCCTAGTTCCCAAGGAGGTCAAAAGTTGTCAGACTCTCCAGGAACTAGAGTTAATGTTAGTTGTGAACAAGCATGTGGTGCACGGAACTGAACCTGGGTCTCTGCAAGAACAGCAAGTGGTCTTAACCACTGAGCCATTTCTCCAGTGCCAAAAATTTCTTTTATAAATCAGATCCCAAGGATTGGGATAAAGTCCTCTCCACATGAAAACTGTTTGTAGTTCATTGGCAGTGGGTATGAGTGATGCTGGGAATCCAGCACAGGCCATTCAGAGTGCTATGTGAGCACTCTACCACTGAGTTACAACCCAGTTGTCATAGCACAAGTCATCACTAGAAAGTGCCAAAACTCTAGAGCAGCAAGATTGGCTGGCTTCGGATTCTGGTTTTACAATACTTAGTAATTAGATGATTTTAGACAAATCATATATTATCTGGATCTCACTTTCTTGTGTTTATGATCCCAATAATAGACTACCATCAGAAGTAATCCAAATAAACTGATTTATACTTAAAAATTCTATCTTGTGGGGCTGGAGAGATGGCTCAGCAGTTAAGAGCACCGTCTGCTCTTCCAGAGGACCCAGGTTCGATTCCCAGCACCCACATGGCAGCTAACAACTGTCTGTAGTTCCAGTTCTAGGCAAACACCAAGGCAAATATAAATAAATAAATAAATAAAGTTTAAAAAAAAAAATTCTATCTTGTGCTGGAGAGATAACTCAGAGGTTAAGCATACTCATTATTCTTCCAGAGGTCCTGAGTTGAATTTCCAGCAACTACATGGTGGCTCACAACCATCTGCATTAGATCTGATGCCTTCTTCTGATCTGCAGACAGAACACAGTATGCATAATAAGTAAATCTTATAAAAAAGAAAAAGAAGCTCAAGAATTTAGATCCCAAAACCTTGAATAACCCTATCAAAAAATGGGGTTCAGATCTAAAAAGGGAATTCTCAGCAGAGGAACTACGAATGGCTGAAAGGCACCTGAAAAAGTGCTCTTCATCTTTAGCCATCAGAGAAATGCAAATCAAAACAACTTTGAGATACCACCTAACACCTGTTAGATTGACTAA